>WNWK01000615.1:0-122500 GCA_009830355.1 Cherax destructor | reverse complement strand
GCCCGCACACTGCACACACACACACACACACACTGAGAATAGCGTTCCGATACCTTAGTAAGGAATCGTTCAAGACACTGTACACCGTGTACGTCAGGTCCAAGAAATTAGAGAAAGGGCAAAGGTTTGCGACAAGGTTAGATCCAGAGCTAAGGGGAATGTCCAACGAAGAAAGGTTAAGGGTAATCGGCCTTACAACACTGGAGGACAGGAGGGTTAGGGAAGACATACAAAATACTGCGTGGAATAGACAAGGTGGATAGAGACAGGATATTCCAGAGAGGGGACACAGAAACAAGGGGTCACAATTGGATGTTGAAGACTCAGATGAGTCAAAGGGATGTTAGGAAGTATTTCTTCAGCCATAGAGTAGTTAGAAAGTGGAATAGTCTAGCAAGTGATATAGTGGAGGCAGGATCCATACATAGCTTTAAGATGAGGTATGATAAAGCTCATGGAGCAAGAGAGAGGGGACCCAGTGAAGAGGCGGGGCCAGGAGCCGAGTCTCGACCCCTGGAACCACAATTAGGTGCGTACAATTAGGTGAGTACACTGCCACTGATTGTAGTCATTCTTCCATCCTTTTTTCTCTACGATTCTCTCACCTTATACCCTCAGCCCACCATACAAGTAGTTTTCAATCCTTGCAGCTACTTTCCCCATTACAACCTCAAATGCACCTTATCTGACACTACTTTTCCTATTACAACCACAAATGCACTTCACCTGCAAGTACTTTCCCATTACAACCACGAATGTACTTCACCTGCTAGTACTTTCCCCATTACAACGACGAATGCACTTCACCTGCAAGTACTTTCCCCATTACAACCACGAATGCACTTCCACCTGCAACTACTTTCCCCATTACAACCACGAATGTACTTCACCTGCAACTACTTTCCCCATTACAACCACGAATGTACTTCACCTGCAACTACTTTCCCCATTACAACCACGAATGTACTTCACCTGCAACTACTTTCCCCATTACAACCACGAATGTACTTCACCTGCAACTACTTTACCCATTACAACCACGAATGTACTTCACCTGCAACTACTTTCCCCATTACAACCCCGAATGTACTTCACCTGCAAGTACTTTCCCCATTACAACCACAAATGTACTTCACCTGCAACTACTTTTCCCATTACAACCACGATTGCACTTCACCTGCAACTACTTTCCCCATTACAACCACGATTGCACTTCACCTGCAACTACTTTCCCCATTACAACCACAAATGCATCTCATCTCTCTCCCCATTGTACATAACATCAGTAGCACAGCTACTTTTCCCTGGGCTCTCTCCTATCCCCACACCTACTTACATTCCTCCATCACCTTCCCTCCCCTCCCTCTCAGCACTAACCGTAATGATAACGCTTTGTTTACCTCCCCCTCCTATGCAATCTACATTAATCTCTCTGCAGATTAAATCGCCTCCATAAGACATTACGAAAACCAGAAGTCTCAACCTAAAGTGAATGACAATAGCTTCAGAGTGGGTTATGTAGTAACAATACAAATGCAAATGAAACTGAAAAAAAAATCTAAATTAATGGACATGGTAGCTGAGGAGAAGCCAAAGATCATGTCTATCACAGAGACAAAACTTTTTGGAAAGATATTATTTTTTTTTTGTAAAAAATGCATGTATCAGCAGTGTGCTTCTACAGTATTCTTGATGATAGTCAAACAGTGGAAACAGAAGCTTGTTCCATTTCTCCTGTCGTAATACACCCCAGCCAGAGCTGGGATGTTATGTAATACAGACAATAAGTATTTTGTCCAGTATCCCAGCAAGGTTCATCAGCTACACGGGTTTCAAGTGTTCCATTGCAACATAGTTGGAGTTAGTCACTTGGGAATTACCATCTCCGAGGACAGACTTTCCCATACACATTAGTAATGCAGTTTTTATGAAGTAATCTCCATCACCCCAGAGCAAGCGAGGGCTAGAAGAATGATGCATAGGAGACAGAGAAAGGAGAAAGGTGAGGAAATAGTTTTAAGTTAGGATATCATATGATATCTAACTTCATAAATATATATATATATATATATATATATATATATATATATATATATATATATATATATATATATATATATATATACTATTGTAACCACGGACGAGTGGTATTTAATCAATAACAACATTGCGACTAGCCGAGGACTCGAACCCATGTCGTTTTGGCCCGCCTCATGGTGAGCGAAAATCACACGACGCTCTAACCCACAGGACCACCCAATTCAACAAAGATTACGCACCCAGCAGAGCTAGATGTTGTACCGTGATCCGAGGACATACGATGGTGTGGGTGCCTCAGAGCTAATTTCATTCTACTTCCCGTTTGGTGTACTAGCCTCCACAAGCAGTATATATCGTGTATATGTATGTATATATATATATATATATATATATGTCGTGCCGATTAGGTAAAACTGGTCAATTAGCAAGAACTCATCTAAAATTAAGTCCTTTCTAAAATTTTCTCTTATACGTTTAAAGATATATTTTTTCATTTATGTTAATGTAAGAATTTATAATTTTGTACCAAGAGAAACTTTGAAAACCTACCTAACCTTATTACAACAAGCGCAATTTAATTTAGCCTAACCCAACTAAATATATTTTAGATACGTTAACATTAAGTTAATAATAAACAAACACAATGAAATATATTTTTTTCGTTATGTTCAGAATGATTTTGGCGAAATTATTGCATACACAAATTTTCACTTGTCTTATATGGCAAGGTGAGCGTTGCTATTTAAGCCAAAATCGCAAGTTTTACCTAATCGGCACGACATATTATAAAGATATATATATATATATATATATATATATATATATATATATATATATATATATATATATATATCGTTATCCTTAGAGTGAATTTGACAGAGTTATGGCTTATAAAACAATTCATTCTGGCTTTTTGACAGAAAATGAATGTGCCAAAAAGAGGTTTTTGTTGCATTTAAGGATTTGGAAAAGGCGTATGACAAGGTGGACAGGGGGGCAATGTGACAGATGTTGCAAATACATGGAATAGGAGGTAGGTTACCGAAAGCAGTGAAGAGTTTTTACGAGGATAGTGAGGCTCAGATTAGAGTATGTTGGCAAGAGGGAGATTATTTCCCAGTAAAAGTAGGCCTTAGACAAGGATGTGTGATGTCACCGTGGTTGTTCAATATATTTATAGATGGGATTGTAAGAGAAGTGAATGCTCGGGTGTTGGCAAGAGGTACGGGGTTAAAAGATAAAGAATCTAACACAAAGTGGGAGTTGTCACAGTTGCTCTTTGCTGATGACACTGCTTTTGGGAGATTCTGAAGAGAAGTTGCAGAGGTTGGTGGATGAGTTTGGTAGGGTATGTAAAAGAAGAAAATTAAAAGTGAATATAGGAGAGAAAGTAAGGACATGAGGATAAAAAAATTAGGTGACGAAAAATTGGATATCAAATTGGAGGGAGTATGGAGAAGGTGAATGTATTCAGATATTTAGGAGTGGATATGTCAGCAGATGGGTCTATGAAAAATAAGGTGAATCATAGAACTGATGAGGGGGAAAAGATGAGTGGTGCACTGATGAGTCTATGGAGACAAAGAACTTTGTCCATGGAACAAAGAGGGGAATGTATGAAAGTATAGTTATACCAATGCAGAGAATTCGTAATTTGGAAATTAGGAGGAGGTGCGAGATTATCAAAACTATTATCCAGACGGCTGAGGCGTTGTTAAGGTTAGATAGTAGCGAATGGAGACAAATTTTTTAGGCCTTGACGTGCTGTTGGAGTGTAAGCAAGGTAACATATATTAAGAGATTCAGGGAAACCGGCAGGCCGGACTTGAGTCCTGGAGATGGGATGTACAGTGCCTGCACTCTGAAGGAGGGGTGTTAATGTTGCAGTTTTATAACTGTAGTGTAAAGCACCCCTCTGGCAAGACAGTGATGGAGTGAATGATGAAAGTTTTTTCTTTATCGGGCCACCCTGCCTTGGTGGGAGAAGGCCGATGTATTACTAAAAAAATATATATATGCATGTAAATATACATACATATATGTATGTCTATTTATATGTATGTATATATGTGTTTAGATGGACATCTTGCAGCATCCATCTTTCTCTTTATTTAACCTTTTTCTCTTCTCTCTCCTGTGTATATAATTTATCTGGGGTGATGGAGATATCCCTCATAAAAAAAAAATCTATTTTCCTGTGTATGTGATAGGCTATCCTGAGAGATGGCAGGTCACAAGTGATAGTAACTCCAGCTACGTTGGAAGGAAACCTCTGAAGCTGCCCTAGTTGATGAACCCTTGTTGGAATACTGGAGATGCCCTCATTGTGACGCATCCTGCCTGATGGAATATGAGAGTGATATATCTGGCTTTTGTTCCCACTGTGTAATTATCATAAAGAAGGGCAGCACACTGCTGCTGTTTCCAATTTGGTTTAAAACATATATACTAATATGCAAGAGGTGTGGGAACCCTTCATGTTGGTGTAGGATCCCTTCATGCTGGTGTAGGATCCCTTCATGCTAGTGGTGTGGGATCCCTTCATGCTAGTTGTGTGGGATCCCTTCATGATAATGGTGTGGGATCCCTTCATGCTAGTGGTGTGGGATCCCTTCATGCTAGTGGTGTGGGATCCCTTCATGCTAGTGGTGTGGGATCCCTTCATGCTAATGATGTGTGATCCCTTCATGCTAGTGGTGTGGGATCCCTTCATGCTAGTGGTGTGGGATCCCTTCATGCTGGTGTAGGATCCCTTCATGCTAGTGGTGTGGGATCCCTTCATGCTAGTGGTGTGGGATCCCTTCATGCTAGTGGTGTGGGATCCCTTCATGATAATGGTGTGGGATCCCTTCATGATAATGGTGTGGGATCCCTTCATGCTAGTGGTGTGGGATCCCTTCATGCTAATGATGTGTGATCCCTTCATGCCAGTGTGGGATCCCTTCATGCTAGTGTGGGTTCCCTTCATGTTATTTTAGGATCCCTTCATGCTAGTGTAGGATATCTTCATGCTATTGTAGGATCCCTTCACGCTAAAGGTGTAGGATCCCTTCACGCTAAAGGTGTAGGATCCCGTCCCGCTAGAGGTGTAGGATCACTTCACGCAGAGGTGTAGGATCCCTTCACGCTAGTGTAGGATTCTTCACGCTGGAGGTGTAGGATTCCTTCACGCTGGATATGTAACATCCCTTCACGCTGATTTTGCGTGTTCCCTTCATGGAAATGGTTTGTGATCCATTTACTGTAGTGAAGTGTAAACTACTCACGCTTGTGATGTGTGAATCTTCTCCGCTGATGGTGGGTAATACACAGCTTAGGGGTTCAGGCACCACATAACGACCAACACGCAGTCGATTCTATTATAACACATATCACTGTTATCATGAGAGGAGCTTGAAACACGTACACTGTCGTGGGCTGTGAGATAGCCTTCCGGAAGGTGAGGCAGAGGCTTGTCAAGGGATTTGTGTACCTCAGAATGTCTAAGACTGGAAAATACAGGCTCCGGAGCCATAATACACGACCTGTCGAAAACTGCAACGGGGAGATCTTACTGTCACAGCAGGACGACAAGGCGAAGGTTTCTGGGAAATTTTAGACGTGGAAGCATACTGGGTCCCTGGAGGAAAAAAAAATAATTTCCTTCACAGCGTAAGTCTTCCTTTGCCTGAGGAATGCGTATACAGACCCGGTACACAGACGCATTACTTTTACCCGACTATTTAATATGAGAAACTCGTCTCATTTATGAGTTTGTAATTTTAGGATCATCACCCATGGGAGAATGTTGTTACTAACAAGAATATAGAAGCATCAAACACTTTTCTTCACATTCTTTCATCTTAAATATCAACAGTTGAGTGATGGCCCACTTTCTTCCTGGCCTCAGACTCTTACCTGTCATTCTTCAACATCCCATTAATATTCTTCCTGGCCTCCAGACTCTTACTTGTCATACATCCCACTAACATTCTTTCTGGTCTCTGACTCACACTTGGTCTGCTTCACCACCTCGTCAACATTCTTCCTGGCTTCCTGACTCACACTTGGTCTGCTTCACCACCTCGTCAACATTCTTCCTGGCTTCCTGACTCACACTTGGTCTGCTTCACCACCTCGTCAACATTCTTCCTGGCTTCCTGACTCACACTTGGTCTGCTTCACCACCTCGTCAACATTCTTCCTGGCTTCCTGACTCACACTTGGTCTGCTTCACCACCTCGTCAACATTCTTCCTGGCTTCCTGACTCACACTTGGTCTGCTTCACCACCTCGTCAACATTCTTCCTGGCTTCCTGACTCTCTTGATATACTTTCACACTGGAAAGTTTTCTATGTTCATAATTACTTGTATTTCACTCGGTATTAAAGTTTTCAAAACTTTTCTCCAACTGTGTGTGTGTGTGTGTGTGTATATGTGTGTGTGTATGTGTGTGTGTGTATGTGTGTATATATGTGTGTGTATGTGTGTGTGTGTGTATGTGTGTATATATGTGTTTGTGTATGTGTGTGTGTATATATGTGTGTGTGTATGTGTGTGTGTATGTGTGTGTGTGTGTGTGTGTGTGTGTGTATGTATGTATGTGTGTATGTGTGTGTACGTATGTGTGTGTGTGTACTCACCTATTTGTGGTTGCAGGGGTCGAGTCATAGCTCCTGGCTCCGCCTCTTCACTGCACACAACTAGGCAACTCTTTCCCTGCTCCAAGAGCTTTATCGTACCTCTTTTTAAAACTGTGTATGGATCCTGCCTTCACTACATCACTCTCCAGATTGTTCCACTTCCTGACAATTCTATGGCTGAACAAATTCTTCCTAACATCCCTGTGACTCATCTGAGTTTTCAACTTCTAGTTGTGACCCCTTGTTGCTGTGTCCCATCTCTGAAACATTATGTCCCTATTCCCTGTTCAACTTGTCATGTCTCCGCTATCCCTCCTGTCCTCCAGTGTTGCCAAGTTGCCTCTCCTCATAGGACTTACTCCTTAGCTCCGGGACTAGTATTGTTACAAACCTTAACACTTTCTCTAATTTCTTGATTTGCTTGACTAGGTGTGGGTTCCATACTGGTGCTGCATACTCGAACATGGGTCTGACGTACAGGTGTACAGTGTCTTGAATGACATCTTACTTAGGTGCCGAATCGCTACTCTTATGTATCCCTGACGCCCATGAGGCCATATGGTTGATCTGCGCCTCAGGAGATGTGCTGAGTATATCCCAAGATTCTTTTCCTTGAGTGAGATTTGGAGCCTTTGACCCCTAACATGTATTTCGTGTGCGGGTTTCTTTGACCTTCCCCAGTCTTGCACTGGGAGGGATTAAACTCCTGGAGCCATCTACTGGACCAAGTTTGCAGCCTGTCCAGATCCCTCTGTAGTTCCACAGGATCCTCATCCGCTTGCATTCTCCGCATTAGCTTCACATCATCTACAAACAAGGAGACCTCTAAATCTGGTCCTTCCGTCATGTTATTCATATAGTTCAGAAACAGCAACGGCTCTAGGACTGACCCTTATGGAACCCCACTCGTCACATCGAAACATCACTCGTTGTTTCCTTCCTGTCAGGTATTCTCTGATTCATTACAGTGCCTTTCCTGTTATTTCTGCCTGCTTCTCTAACTTTTTCACAAATCTCTTGTGCTAAACTGCGGCGAAAGTCTTCTTACAATCCAAGAAAATGTAGCCTACCCACCCCTCTCTCTCCTGTCTTACTTCTTTTACCGTGTCGTAGAAAATCCAGTAGGTTTATGACAGAATTTTTCTTCCCGGAAACTGTGGTGGTTATCGTGTATAAGCTCTTTCCTTTCTAGGTGTTCCACCACTCTTCTGATAATGTTCTCCATTACTTTGCATACTATACATGTCAGTAACACTGGTTTATAGTTTAATGCTGCCTGTCTGTATTCTTTCTTAAAAATTGGGACTATATTTGCTGTCTTCCACACCTAAGGCAGTTGATCTGTTACGATATATGTGTTAAGATTGTTGTTAGTGGCACATACAGTGCCTCTGCTCCCTCTCTCAGGATCCATGAGAGATGTTGTCTAGGGACACCGCCTTTGAGGTATCTAGTTTGCTCAGCAGTCTCTTCACCTCATCTTCTGTTGTGTGTAGTGTGTCCAGCACTTGTTGGTGTACCCTACCATCCCGGTTTGCTGGAAGTATTTCTGCCTCCACTGAAAATACTTCCCTAAAGCTCGTGTTCTATTCCTCACATACTTGTTGGTAGTTTCTTGTGATCTCCCTCCTTCCTCAGCCTAATTACTTGGTCCTTGACTGTTGTTTTCCTCCTATTGTGGCTGTACAACAGCTTTGGATCAGATTTGGCTTTCGATGCTATGTCATTCTCGTATTACCGCTGGGCCTCCCTCCTTATCCATGCACATTCCTTTCTGGCTCTTCGGCTCGTGGCTTTATTTTGCTGGGTTCTTTGTCTTCTATACTTTTTCCATGCTCTAGTGCACTTAACTTTGGCGCCTCTACACCTTCGGATGAACTAAGGACTCGTTCTGTTCTTTCCATTGTTTCTGTTGTCCTTGGGTACGAACTTGTCCATTACCTCCCTGCACTTTGTGGTAACGTGTTCCATCATTTCATTTACTGTCTTTCCCTTCGTTTCTCTTCCCCACTGCACCTCATGCAGGAATTGCCTCATGCTCGTGTGGTCCCCTGTTTGTAGTTTTGCTTCTCCTGCTTCTTGGGCTGCTTTACTTGTGTGTGTGTGTGTGTGTACTCACCTATTTGTGGTTGCAGGGGTCGAGTCATAGCTCCTGGCCCCGCCTCTTCACTGGTCGCTACTAGTTCCTCTCTCTTCCTATTCAATGAGTTTTATCATACCTCGTCTTAAAACTACGTATGGTTCCCACCTCCACTATGTCGCTTGCCAGACTGTTGTGTGTGTCTCTCTCTCTCCTTCCTTCCTTGGTGTGTTAACCTGTGGTGGGTGGATGTGTACGGGTGCCTGGATCTACCGGAGCCATTTCCTTCGTATTTTTGATGATATTGTAGGTACGTGTAATAAAGACTTGCTTCTAAAACCTCTGGAGACAAAGGGCAAAATGGAGTGGTAAATTATAGCTGCACTTTCATTAATACTTGTAATTTTGTTAAGAAATGGTGAGTGCAGCTTCACACTGTTCTGTTTGAATATTAACTTGTTGAAATCGTACACAAATAACCCGCACATAGGAGAGAGAAACTTACCGACGTTTCGGTCCGACTTGGACCATTTACAAAGTCATACTAACACACTTTGTGAATGGTCCAGGTCTGACCGAAACGTAGTGGTAAGCTCCTCTCTCCTATGTGTGGGTTATTTGTGTATTGTTGCAGTCACGGTATTGTGCCTTTTGTTCCTTGTTGAGATCATTTAATGTAGTGTTGTGTGTGGCGGTGAATGAGTCATTGTCTGATACCAAAACATTCGGGAGACCAATGTGAATTTCTAATCTCTGGTTTACAATCATTATTTTCGTGTGAATATACCTGTTTATGTTTTCACTTATTAATGTAAAATAATATGTTGATTATGTTACAATGACTACTTTATTTTTTGTACATATGTTATTTTTGATATAGGATAAAATAACTTTTATATTTTAAAGTGAATTCTCTCAGCTAATTTATTTACAAATAAACAAACTACAAGTTGATAAATGAGACACTTGTGCAACACTTATGTATTTTTACTGTTCAGACGTTTCACCAGTTAGTGGCTTCCTCAGTCCAATACAGACAAGGATGTTTGAAGATCAGAAAGAGCGTGAGGTAATCAGTCCTTAGCCTAGAGTCGATGTAATCAGTCTATTAGTTGATTCATTGATTCGTCAGGAACTGCGTCCTGACACGGGTCTTAATCCTAAAATGTCTTTCAATTCAGCTGTTCTGTGGCATCGATCAGGTCTTACTGTAGTCCCTATGAGTTACACAGCACACAGCCTAAGTTTAGAAAAGGTGGTTATATACTGCAGGAGGCGAAGTGAAGGTGTCGTAGGCAGTATCTCCATGAGAAAGTCCACAGGTGGAAGTAGGTCATACCTATAATTTAAACATGCGATGAATTCCCTGTATCAAGATCCCAAGATGTTGCTGTGTCTGACAGGACTGTAGATAAATGGTCAGAGAACCGACAAGTTAATGAATTAGACACTTGTTTAAAACTTGTTCATCTTTATTGTGGAAACGTTTCTGCAACCAGACTGCTTAACCTCACCTTCTCCAGTATATTAAGCCACTTCTCTGCACATATGCTGTATTCTTATCAAGACTGATGGACTCATCACATCGACTCCAGGCTGAGAGACTGATTACCTCAAACTTCTCCTTATCTTCAACCGTTCTTCTCTGTATTGGACTGATGAAGCCACTGACTGTCGAAACGTTTCTACAATATGCCCAAGTGTTGTGCAAGTGTCCCATCCATCTATGTTCATCAGCATTCTTACCTTGAGTAGTCACATGGCAGTGGTGTCTTAAAAACTATCCTACAAAATTGAACTTTTTATTAAGTTCAGAAAACAAATTGATGCGCTGTTCACGACTCTGACCTTGTTCAGTCTATCACCTAATTTTTAAATCTTATGATTAAATTTTTACTATTTAAGTTTGAAGAATCACATGATATATATTACTTAACAATCATAGGTATTATATTATGCACAGACATTGAGTGACCTGCTTGCAACGAAAAAAATTCTTAATGTAAATATATTAGTCATACAAATATTTACATCAAAGTTTTCAGGGTTGTTCGCTTGTGTTCAGTATGGCTCCCCCGCACCAGTGTTCAGTATGGCTCCCCCGCACCAGTGTTCAGTATGGCTGCCCCGCACCAGTGTTCAGTATGGCTCCCCCGCACCAGTGTTCAGTATGGCTGCCCCGCACCAGTGTTCAGTATGGCTCCCCCGCACCAGTGTTCAGTATGGCTCCCCCGCACCAGTGTCCAGTATGGCTCCCCCGCACCAGTGTTCAGTATGGCTCCCCGCACCAGTGTCCAATATGGCTCCCCCGCACCAGTGTCCAGTATGGCTTCCCCGCACCAGTGTCCAGTATGGCTCCCCCGCACCAGTGTTCAGTATGGCTCCCCGCACCAGTGTCAGTATGGCTCCCCGCACCAGTGTTCAGTATGGCTCCCCGCACCAGTGTTCAGTATGGCTCCCCGCACCAGTGTTCAGTATGGCTCCCCGCATAGTGTCCAGTATGGCTCCCCGCACCAGTGTCAGAATGGCTCCCCGCACCAGTGTCCAGGATGGCTCCCGCACCAGTGTCAGTATGGCTCCCCGCACCATTGTTCAGTATGGCTCCCGCACCAGTGTCAGTATGGCTCCCGCACCAGTGTTCAGTATGGCTCCCCGCACCAGTGTCCAGTATGGCTCCCCCGCACCAGTGTTCAGTATGGCTCCCCCGCACCAGTGTTCAGTATGGCTCCCCCGCACCAGTGTTCAGTATGGCTCCCCCGCACCAGTGTTCAGTATGGCTCCCCCGCACCAGTGTCCAGTATGGCTCCCCCGCACCAGTGTTCAGTATGGCTCCCCGCACCAGTGTTCAGTATGGCTCCCCGCACCAGTGTTCAGTATGGCTCCCCGCACCAGTGTCCAGTATGGCTCCCGCACCAGTGTTCAGTATGGCTCCCCGCACCAGTGTCAGTATGGCTCCCCACCAGTGTTCAGTATGGCTCCCCGCACCAGTGTTCAGTATGGCTCCCCGCACCAGTGTTCAGTATGGCTCCCGCACCAGTGTCAGTATGGCTCCCCGCACCAGTGTCAGTATGGCTCCCGCACCAGTGTCAGTATGGCTCCCGCACCAGTGTCCAGTATGGCTCCCCGCACCAGTGTCCAGTATGGCTCCCCGCACCAGTGTTCAGTATGGCTCCCCCGCACCAGTGTTCAGTATGGCTCCCCCGCACCAGTGTCCAGTATGGCTCCCCCGCACCAGTGTTCAGTATGGCTCCCCCGCACCAGTGTCCAGTATGGCTCCCCGCACCAGTGTCAGTATCGCGCTGCGCCCCGCACCAGTGTCAGTATGGCTCCCGCACCAGTGTCAGTATGGCCCCCGCACCAGTGTTCAGTATGCTCCCCGCACCAGTGTCCAGTATGGCTCCCCGAGTGTCGGGCACCGCAGTGTCCAGTATGGCTCCCCGCACCAGTGTCAGTATGGCTCCCCGCACCAGTGTCCAGTATGGCTCCCCGCACCAGTGTCAGTATGGCTCCCCGCACCAGTGTCAGTATGGCTCCCCGCACCAGTGTTCAGTATGGCTCCCCCGTCACCAGTGTCCAGTATGGCTCCCGCACCAGTGTTCAGATGCTCCCCGCACCAGTGTCCAGTATGGCTCCCCGCACCAGTGTTCAGTATGGCTCCCGCACCAGTGTTCAGTATGGCTCCCACCGTGTCGTACTCCAGTGTCAGTATGGCTCCCCGCACCAGTGTCAGTATGGCTCCCCGCACCAGTGTCCAGTATGGCTCCCGCACCAGTGTTCAGTATGGCTCCCCCACCAGTGTTCAGTATGGCTCCCCGCACCAGTGTTCAGTATGGCTCCCCACCAGTGTTCAGTATGGCTCCCCGCACCAGTTTTCAGTATGGCTCCCCGCACCAGTGTTCAGTATGGCTCCCCCACCAGTGTCAGTATGGCTCCCGCACCAGTGTTCAGTATGGCTCCCGCACCAGTGTCCAGTATGCTCCCCGCACCAGTGTTCAGTATGGCTCCCCGCACCAGTGTTCAGTATGGCTCCCCACCAGTGTTCAGTATGGCTCCCCGCACCAGTGTTCAGTATGGCTCCCCGCACCAGTGTTCAGTATGGCTCCCCGCACCAGTGTCAGTATGGCTCCCCGCACCAGTGTCAGTATGGCTCCCCGCACCAGTGTCAGTATGGCTCCCCGCACCAGTGTCAGTATGGCTCCCCGCACCAGTGTCCAGTGGCTCCCCGCACCAGTGTCAGTATGGCTCCCGCACAGTGTCAGTGGCCCCCACCAGTGTCCAGTATGGCCGCACCAGTGTCGTTGGCTCCCACGCAGTGTCCAGTATGGCTCCCCGCACCAGTGTCCAGTATGGCTCCCGCACCAGTGTCAGTATGGCTCCCCCCCAGTGTCCAGTATGGCTCCGCACCAGTGTCCAGTATGGCTCCGCACCAGTGTCCAGTATGCTCCCGCACCAGTGTTCAGTATGGCTCCCCCACCAGTGTCCAGTATGGCTCCCGCACCAGTGTCCAGTATGGCTCCCCGCAGCCAGTGTCAGTATGGCTCCCCGCACCAGTGTCCAGTATGGCTCCCCACCAGTGTTCAGTATGGCTCCCCGACCAGTGTCAGTATGGCTCCCCACCAGTGTCGTATGGCTCCCCGCACCAGTGTCCAGTATGGCTCCCCCGCCCAGTGTCCAGTATGGCTCCCCAGCACCAGTGTTCATTTGGCTCCCCCACCAGTGTTCAGTGTGGCTCCCCGCACCAGTGTCCAGTATGGCTCCCCCCAGTGTCAGTATGGCTCCCCGCACCAGTGTCCAGTATGGCTCCCCGCACCAGTGTTCCCAGTATGGCTCCCCGCACCAGTGTCCAGTATGGCTCCCCCGCACCAGTGTTCAGTATGGCTCCCCGCACCAGTGTCCAGTAGCAGTCGGCCGGCAAACTAATCATCAGGTTTCCCTGATATCACTTCTCTAGATGCCTGTCTTGGTGAAATTGTTCACTCTGTTTATCGCTAACGTCACTGAGGTTTAACGGGAAAGTCAAGCTGAGAATGGTGGAAATAAACCTTGAGGGACATCCATCAGCCCAGTAGATAATATGCCGTCAATTGCTCTTGTACAATATTTCTGCAATTATCACTGTGATGACTTCCCAAGAAACCTGCGCAAATGTTCTTGAGTGGCACCCATGCTCTCAGATCAGCATCTTTGAGACTTTCGCCAAAATGAGGATCATTTAATAAGTTCAGAACTTGAGCTCCGATGAAGATCCGTCCTTCAATTTGGCGTCACTAACTTTGGAAAACTTCTCTTCACCTCTTTTGTCCAAAGCATTGACGAAGTTTTTAATGAGGCCTAGCTTGATATATGAAGGCGGAAGAAGTGTTTTGGATCGGCTAAAGACCTGTGATGAACGTTCTTCACGCCTGCCTTATACTATTCTCTTGTTGGCCATGTGTGTTTAATGTAGTGTTGCTGTGTAACTCGGCTGTCACACAGGCACAGGAAACAGTACTTTGTAAATCCTCCTTGAAGTCCCAGTAACAAATCTATTACTTTTAGATCACCACAGATTTTCCACCAAAACTTCTCCTTTTCGATAAGAATGACAAATTTTTGCATTGTTCCATGTTTCTTTCAAGTCTCTAGCGAGAGCTAAAGGCAGACTTAGCAGGGTGTTGCCATTATTAAGTAAGACCGTTTTCAGATTTATTTTGTTTAAATCAATAAACAAACGCCACATTGAGGATCATGTTTACGTAAAGCATCGAAAAGTCCATTAACGTCAAAACAGTAACATTGCTTCTTCCAATTTAAAATAAATTTCTAGGCTTCTCTGTTGCTCTCTGAACCGATTCTTGTGTCTGGATGCTGTAAATTCCACTGACGCATTCATGAAACTAGTAGCTCTAAATGTTCATTGGATATATATATTTAGGTCGTGCACGATGTCGTTAAAGTCACTGTGAATCACTAGATGTAGTTCCTGGTTGTTGACTCCAGCCAGTTCAGACTCGGAATCTGAGTTAGTGCATTCTTCATCATCAAAGGGAAATAGATCTTTACAGGATGGTGGCATTGGAACGGGAAGATCTTTGAATGTTCCACTGGTCTGATTATAGAAGGAAGATCTGGATATGTTATTTTTTATTTGTTTTTTTAATGAAAATCTCTGGTGGGATCCTTTGGTTCCCTTCACCACAGGAACTGCAAATGGCATGCATGACTTCCTTCTAGCAAGTCATTCACGTAAGGAGTTGAAGTAATTCACACAACAGAGGTGAGTTCCCAACACACACTTCTTCTAAGAGTTGACCTTCACTCCAAAGTAGTGAAATTTTTTTTTGGCTGTTTTTACATGAGATGTGACGATGTCGAAGTAAAGCTGCGACATATATAACAAAAAAACATTGCTGAAGTTCAATCAACCGCGAGGCATTGTTGGCTTATAACTTGACAATTGAAAATACCACTTACTCACAAAAAGAGAAAAATACAATCCATTAGGGATAAAACAATATCATAAATCCATAAAAGTTAAACAAAACCACAAATATCTTGTAGGTGTCATTCATAGGCTTCACAATAACAAAATGTAGCCTAGGCTACTCATATCAATTTTATTTTACTCATTATTTCAACATTATCTTTGGCTGTTAAAAATCATATAAAGACTAAAAAGGTCAGAGTACACTAAGTATATTTATCATTCTTTATTTTCCATTTTATTATTTTAAAAATACCACTCTTTAGTTACTGTGTATTGTATCATTTTTAAGTATTTTGTGGTAATAAAAAGCGCAAAAGTAACATTGCATTTAGTTTTTTTTGTGGTCGTATGTGCGGATGGACGCAAGTAGCATAGATTTTGAAGTCGGGAAGGATCTCTACAGCATATGGTTGAGTAATGTTTTCGACATTAATCCATCTACCAAGGCCACGAAATATCAAAAATGATTACAAAGATTCTGGAACAAACGTTTCTGTCACCTGTTAGTGGTCGTAGCTCTCCTTACTACTACCACAACAGAAATTCTGGTGCTACTGGCCAGAATCTTTTAAAAAGAGCAACAACTGAGGCAGTGTCGTTGGCACTTCCCATTCTTTCCCGTGTCTTGCATTTCTCCGGGACAGTTATTACCCGACGGTAACCAAAATCTAAAATATATTGAAGAGTCAGGATTAAGAGGGTTGTCGCTCTCTCTTCCTGCCAGTATAAGACATACCACCACCATCGCCACCGCCACTACCACCACCACCACCGCCACTACCGGAACTACCACCACCACCACAAAAGGCACCACCGGAACTACTACTACTACCAACACCACCGCCACCACTACCACCAACACCTCCGGCACCACCGTCACCTAAGGGGAAGAGGTAGAAGGGAAAAAAGAATCAGGTTAAGTCACGGGTGTTCCGAAGTTTGCAGCATTTAACAATGTAATGGGAAAGGAAAGCATCAACAGAGACAAAGCCAGGGCTAAGATTCATACAAGGAAAGTTGTGTATAAGGGAGGATTCAACCAGACGGCGACTGTGAAAGTTAGAAGTAGGGTAGACAGTTTTAGCAGAAGACCAGTCAATAGGATGACTGTGATCTCTGACATGACAGAAAAGAGCATTGTTGGTGTCGGCAAACCTAACACTACTTTTGTGCTCCCTGAGTCGTCAGAAAGAGATCGGCCAGTTTCTCCAAAGTACTGAAGAGGACAAGAAGAACAAGAAATAGCATAGACACGAGGAACATCTATACAGGGAGGAGAGGTACTAACTAGATTAGAGCGAAGAGTGTTAGTCTGGCGAAAAGTAAAATGCTCCAAACTTCAGAACACCCGTGACTTAACCTGATTCTTTTTTCCCCTTCTCCCTGTTCCCCTTTCCTCTTTCTCCTTTGGGTTTTCTTTCTTCTGCCTTGGGTATTTGTCCTTTATTATTTTCCCCCTCTCTGTGTTCTTGCTCCTACCCTCTGTGGGCCCCTAGCTCCCTTGCAGTGCTCCTCTTTCTTAGTATTTGACTGACTCCACCCCACTACTACTACCTCCACCACTTCCTCTCTTGTTCCCGTCAATGTCTGCTGGCCTATATATACTCCCTCCTTCTCTCTTTTTGTTAGTGTGACTTTGTAAATGGTCCAAGTCGGACCGAAACATCGTCCTAAGCTCCTCTCTTCTATGTGTGAATCCCCCATTATAACCTTAAGACGTAATTCATGGTATCTCGGATGTAATTTTTGTTATTTAGCCAATACTAATTTTCCGACATATGGCCTCCAGATTTCAGTATTTTTATTACATACTGAACGTCAGATCAATACAATAATAATACTAATAAGGATGAAAGACAAGACCTATATAGACGTCGTATATGACATTGACATACACACAACAAGACCATTTTCAGTGTCTTAGGGAAAGGATGGAAACTATTAGATTTCACACATTTAAAGTTGATGGCAAAACTGTATGACAGATTTATCATCCTGATAGAGAGAAGTTTCAACTTTGACAACTCCATTATAAACTTATAATATGAAATTTGCATTTAATTTGCACTATATCAAAAGCAGAAGTGAAATGAAGGAATTTCATTTTTTCCCTCAGCCAGAGAGCCACCACAGACGAGATAGTAACTTCATGAGTAGATGTATGTGATAGTTCATATCATTGTTTATAAAGGAAGGGAAGACGTTCATCATATTTTGCATCATGAAGAACAAAAAGGCACAATACCGTGACTGGAACAATACACAAATAACCCTCACATATGTAGATGAATGGTTCAGAAAACCGACAAGTTAAATGCAGACGTTTCGGTCGTCGCAAGTCACGTGACTTGTAAATGGTTGTGTATTACGTCACTATCTCCATAATCATAACAATGGTGTACAATACCGACAAGTTGATAAGACACATGTTATCAGTTAGGTATCTTTATAACGAAACATTTCGCCTACATAGTAGGCTTCTTCAGTCGAATAGAGAAGGCAGCAGAAGCAGCGGAGATGTAAAGATGTAATCAGATCATAAGCCTTGAAAACATAGTTTTGAGGTGGTCAGTCCCTCAGCCTGAAGAGTTCCGATCCAAAGTCTCGAACAATGTAAAGCTGAAACAGCAGAATGGATACTTATATACTGCAAAGGTATATAATTACACTGAAGAAGGATACTGAGTTCAGTTTTGGTGTCGTGGTGAGAGTAGATGTGGAGATCGTGCTGGTTGGTCAGTTTTCTGTAGACTTTGAAGCAAAGCATTTACAACATAGCTGATCCTCTTGCCAGGAAACTTCTTCAACGTTGTCCTAAATAGCAAAAAAACCTACTGGCCCATGTCCTTTTCAAATCCATCGTCTTCTCAGCAGTCAACGTCAACATTCCCCACTATGCTTCCTATATATATTCACGTACTCTGCTTAAGTAAATTTGTTTGTGACTTGATAAAGCTCACTGTATGGGCGAAACGTTGTAAACGATTGCATTATATTGCATGTGTGTCTACTTTTTCATTGTGTCGGTACTGCATACTATTTATCTCCATGTTAAGTTATGTTAATAGCTTTTTAACGCAATATTACATAAAATATATGACAAAAAATAACATAGCATAGCAAAGCATAATATAACAACCCTTCCCCCCAAGGAGAAAAACGGTATAAAAGAACTTAGGAAGCTTAGTGGCCAAGCTGGATCATCGAGAGCTATAGTGTATTTTTATTGTCATTCAGCTTAATGTTATTTGCCTGTGTAATTATTCATACACAATCAAGCTATACTTTTGATATATGCTGATACTACTATGAGATATAAGACCACAATGTGGCAGAAATTAAGAGTTTGCGGCCACTGTCAGCCTCTGAGTTAGTTCTGACTTACCAGTCCAGGCCACCTGGAGTGCAGTGGTTCATCTTTACGGTCCACTCACCCGCTTACTCCAGTAGGAGTCCCTGAAGGGAAACCTTTAAGTGCTTCAATGTTAAATATAATTGAGTCCTCTCCTGAACGTCGTCAGTATGTAATGGTTGATGCATCTTACGGACAGAATATTACCCATTAAGTATAGTGTGTTCAGGCAAACTTGTCACTATAGTAAAATAGTTACAACACTTGGAATCGTTGGGATCAGTTCATAACTAATGAATGACTCTTCTGATATATTAGACAACGATGAGTGATGTCAATGTGAGTCTTAGATAAAGATGTGTGATGTCACTGTGTGTCTTAGATAAAGATGTGTGATGTGACTGAGTCTTAGATAACGATGTGTGAAGTCACTTATGTTTAAACAAAGAACACTATACACTATACAAAGTTTCATGCATAGGATAAGTGTCGCTCAAGTTAAGCTTATCAGCTTAGCTTGATAAAGCTTTGTAAACGTAAGTTATTGTTTATATAAGAATAAGAATAATAATAATCTCATATTTCAACATTATTGACATACTATATAGAAATCCCCTGTTTATGAAGAGCACAAACAGCCGACTAACCTACCTGGTACCTATTTTTCTGCGAGGTGAACAGGAGCAGTAGGTGCAAGGAAACATGTTCAATGTTTCACCAGTTCTGGGATTGATCTATGTGAACAAGTGCTTTCTTTACATTTCCAAACATGACAAGAAAAGAATTATCAATTATTTTCACCTGCAGGGCAAGAATTCTTATCAATTGATAACAATTTATTTTATATATTATATAATTATTGAATAATTATTATTATTAGTATTAGTAGTAGTCGAATTAGTGATAGTAGTAGTTGTTGCGACCACTGTCAGCTTCAGAGTTATCTGAGTTACCAGACCCTGCCACGTGTTTTTGATGTTTTCCCCAGGTTCATGTGTCCAGGAGTCTATCTTTGTCCCCTCAGATATTCTCCCTGCTCCACTTCCCCAAGATCCAGGAATCCAACCGTGGGCCCCCGGATGTCTTCCTTTGAAGTTCTGGAAATTCTCCTCGATATTTTTGATGCCTCACCCAGTTCCACCCCAGGTCATTTGGTTCCAAGTTTTCATCCACACACCCTTCACTACTTCCCTGAGGTCCGCAATCCCCCCGCCAGGTCCGTGGCTCCAGGTATACACCCTTCACCACTTCTCTGAGGTCATCGTTTTAGCCACCCTTGAATCACTGTTCATATATGATATTACTACACAAGTATATTAATATCAGTATACAAAGGTAGATGTTATTACAGGGGAGCAGAAATCTGCGCTCTGTAATAACATCCGCCTGGACAGCCTGGAACGTCGACTAAAACAAGATCTTTCTCACCCAGCCAGTCCACCAAGATGTGGCCAAATGAGAACACTGCGATATTTCTTTAATTATTAAAGCTGTTTAAAATATAAAACATACACAAAAATAAATAATAAAAAAAAACAGTTACCTGACACAATAAACCGATACACAGTTACCTGACACAGTACAGCGCTACACAGTTACCTGACACAGTACAGCGCTACACAGTTACCTGACACAATACAGTGCTACACAGTTACCTGACACAATACAGCGCTACACAGTTACCTGACACAATACAGCGCTACACAGTTACCTGACACAGTACAGCGCTACACAGTTACCTGACACAGTACAGCGCTACACAGTTACCTGACACAGTACAGCGCTACACAGTTACCTGACACAGTACAGCGCTACACAGTTACCTGACAGTACAGCGCTACACAGTTACCTGACACAGTACAGCGTTAACACACACGTGTCACAAAGTATCGTAACAGTAGAAAACAACAACGAAGAACTGAAATAAAAAATAACGTAACACTGAAATAGCAATGGCACAGAGAGGTGCTGAGGAGCCACTCCAGAACTCTGGGGAGAGGAGAGTGCACCAGTCTGGCTGATACTTGTCTACCCACTAGTAGGTGGCGCTGATAACCACCTACCTCACGCTGGTTAACCACCACTCACACTGGTTAACCACCACCTCACACTGGTTAACCACCTACCTCCGCTGGTTAACCACCTACCTCACGTGGTTAACCACCATCACGCTGGTTAACCACCTACCTGCACTGGTTAACCACCTACCTCACGCTGGTTAACCACCTACCTCCACTGGTTAACCACTACCTGACACTGGTTAACCACCTACCTCACGCTGGTTAACCACCTACCTACGCTGGTTAACCACCTACCTCACGCTGGTTAACCACCTACCTCACGCTGGTTAACCACCTACCTCACGCTGGTTAACCACCTACCTCACGCTGGTTAACCACCTACCTGACACTGGTTAACCACCTACCTCACGCTGGTTAACCACCTACCTCACGCTGGTTAACCACCTACCTCACGCTGGTTAACCACCTACCTGACACTGGTTAACCACCTACCTCACGCTGGTTAACCACCTACCTCACGCTGGTTAACCACCTACCTCACACTGGTTAACCACCTACCTGACACTGGTTAACCACCTACCTCACGCTGGTTAACCACCTACCTCACGCTGGTTAACCACCTACCTCACGCTGGTTAACCACCTACCTCACGCTGGTTAACCACCTACCTCACGCTGGTTAACCACCTACCTGACACTGGTTAACCACCTACCTCACGCTGGTTAACCACCTACCTCACGCTGGTTAACCACCTATCTGACCTGGTTAACCACCTACCTCACGCTGGTTAACCACCTACCTACACGCTGGTTAACCACCTACCTCACACTGGTTAACCACCTACCTGACACTGGTTAACCACCTACCTCACGCTGGTTAACCACCTACCTCACGCTGGTTAACCACCTACCTCACGCTGGTTAACCACCTACCTCAGCTGGTTAACCACCTACCTACACCTGGTTAACCACCTACCTCACGCTGGTTAACCACCTACCTCACGCTGGTTAACCACCTACTCGACCTGGTTAACCACCTACCTACGCTGGTTAACCACCTACCTCACGCTGGTTAACCACCTACCTCACGCTGGTTAACCACCTACCTGACACTGGTTAACCACCTACCTCACGCTGGTTAACCACCTACCTCACGCTGGTTAACCACCTACCTCACGCTGGTTAACCACCTACCTGACACTGGTTAACCACCTACCTCACGCTGGTTAACCACCTACCTCACGCTGGTTAACCACCTATCGACACTGGTTAACCACCTACCTCACGCTGGTTAACCACCTACCTCACGCTGGTTAACCACCTACTTCACACTGGTTAACCACCTACCTCACACTGGTTAACCACCTACCTCACGCTGGTTAACCACCTACCTCACGCTGGTTAACCACCTACCTCACGCTGGTTAACCACCTACCTCACACTGGTTAACCACCTACCTACACTGGTTAACCACCTACCTCACACTGGTTAACCACCTACCTACACTGGTTAACCACCTACCTCACGCTGGTTAACCACCTACCTGACACTGGTTAACCACCTACATCTCAAACTGACACCTTCATACAATATATACCTCGTACACAACTTGTTATAATTGTTATACATAGTTGTAATAGTTTATATGCTACGATATAACCTTACTACACAATCTGTTATACTTTATGCAATAATATATACCTAGTATACTCGACTTGTTATACTATACACCCTACCATATATACCTGGTACACAACTTGCTATACTTTGTTAGAATATCATTGTGTTTATTTTTAACTCATATTGCACCTTCATATGTGTTACTTAACAATTACCTTCATCTGCGTTACTTAACAATTACCTTCATCTGCGTTACTTAACAATTATCTTCATCTGTGTTACTTAACAATTACCTTCATCTGCGTTACTTAACAATTACCTTCATCTGCGTTACTTAACAATTATCTTTATCTGTGTTACTTAACAATTACCTTTATAAGTGTTACTTAAAAAAATACCTTTATAAGTGTTACTTAACAATTACCTTCATCAGTGTTACTTAACAATTACCTTCGTCAGTGTTACTTAACAATTACCTTAGTCAGTGTTACTTAACAATTACTTTCATCAGTGTTACTTAACAATTACCCTCATCAGTGTTACTTAACAATTACCTTCATCAGTGTTACTTAACAATTACCTTCATCAGTGTTACTTAACAATTACCTTCATCAGTGTTACTTAACAATTACCTTCATCTGTGTTACTAAAAATATACCTTCATCTGTGTTACTCAACAATTACCTTCATCTGTGTTACTTAACAGTTACCTTCATCTGTGTTACTTAACAATTACCTTCATAAATGTTACTTAAGAATTACCTTCATCAGTGTTACTCAACAATTACCTTCATCAGTGTTACTCAACAATTACCTTCATCTGTGTTACTCAACAATTACCTTCATCTGTGTTACTTAACAATTACCTTCATCTGTGTTACTTAACAATTACCTTCATAAATGTTACTTAACAATTACCTTCATCAGTGTTACTTAAGAAATACCTTCATCAGTGTTACTCAACAATTACCTTCATCTGTGTTACTCAACAATTACCTTCATCTTTGTTACTTAACAATTACCTTCATCTGTGTTACTCAACAATTACCTTCATCTGTGTTACTTAACAATTACCTTCATCTGTGTTACTCAACAATTACCTTCATCAGTGTTACTCAACAATTACCTTCATCAGTGTTACTTAACAATTACCTTCATCTGTGTTACTTAACAAATAACTCCAAAAGGTTACTTAATTATTTTCAATTTCATAATTAGTTTACACAATTTTCCTCAACATAATTATACTCAAATTTGATAATCTGTTGAGTATTAAAAAAAATTATTATTCACTTTACGTGAGAGAATATACTTGAGTGTTATTCCCTTGTGTAACACAAATATACAGCTGACGGATATACAACTGGCAGGGATATACAAATGGCAGGAATATGCAACTGACTGGGATATACATCTGACAAGAATATACAACTGGCAGAAATATACAACTGACAGGAATATACAACTGGCAGAAATATACAACTGACAGGAATATACAACTGGCAGAAATATACAACTGACAGGAATATACAACTGGCAGAAATATACAACTGACAGGAATATACAACTGGCAGGGGTATACAACTGGCATGGGTATACAACTGGCATGGGTATACAACTGGCAGGGATATACAACTGGCAGGGATATACAACTGGCATGGGTATACAACTGACAGGGATATACAACTGGCAGGGGTATACAACTGGCAGGGGTATACAACTTACAGGGGTATACAACTGGCATTGGTATACAACTGGCAGAGATATACAACTGGCAGGGGTATACAACTGGCATGGGTATACAACTGGCAGGGATATACAACTGGCATGGGTATACAACTGGCAGAGATATACAACTGACAGCAATATACAACTGGCAGGGATATACAACTGGCAGAGATATACAACTGGCAGAGATATACAACTGGCAGGGATATACAACTGGCAGGGATATACAACTAGCAGCAATATAGAACTGGAAGAGATATACAACTTACATGAATATACAACTGACAGGAATATACGACTGACAAGAATATACAACTGACAGGAATAAACTGGCAGGAATATACAACTGGCAGGAATATACAACTGGAAGGGATATACAACTTACAGGAATAAACAACTGGCAAGAATATACAACTGAGAGGAATAAACAACTGGCAAGAATATACAACTGAGAGGAATAAACAACTGGCAAGAATATACAACTGCAGGAATATACGACCGACAGGAATATACAACTGCCAAGAATATACAACTGCCAAGAATATACAACTGCCAAGAATATACAACTGCCAAAAATATACAACTGACAGGAATAAACATCTGGTAAGAATATACAACTGACAGGAATATACAACTGGCAGGAATATACATCTACCAGGAGTATACAGCTGCCAGGAATATACAGCCGGTAGGGATATACAACTAGCAGGAATATAGAACTGGCAGGAATATACAACTGGTGATATAATGGTGGGTGCAGACAGTGGTAAGCAGCAGTGGGTGTGAAACAGTGGCAAGCAGTAGTGGGTGTGAACAGTGGCAAGCAACAGTGGGTGTGAACAGTGGCAAGCAGTAGTGGGTGTGAACAGTGGCAAGCAGTAGTGGGTGTGAACAGTAGCAAGCAGTAGTGGGTGTGAACAGTAGCAAGCAGTAGTGGGTGTGAACAGTGGCAAGCAGTAGTGGGTGTGAACAGTGGCAAACAGTAGTGGGTGTGAACAGTGGCAAGCAGTAGTGGGTGTGAACAGTGGCAAGCAACAGTGGGTGTGAACAGTGGCAAGCAGTAGTGGGTGTGAACAGTGGCAAGCAGTAGTGGGTGTGAACAGTAGCAAGCAGTAGTGGGTGTGAACAGTAGCAAGCAGTAGTGGGTGTGAACAGTGGCAAGCAGTAGTGGGTGTGAACAGTGGCAAACAGTAGTGGGTGTGAACAGTGGCAAGCAGCAGTGGGTGTGAACAGTGGCAAGCAGCAGTGGGTGTAGACAGTAGTAAGCAACAGTGGGTGTGGACAGTGGCAAGCAGTAGTGGGTGTGAACAGTGGCGCAGTAGTGGGTGTGAACATAGCAAGCGTAGTGGTGTGAACAGTAACAAGCGTAGTGGGTGTGAACAGTGGCAAGCAGTAGTGGGTGTGAACAGTGGCAAACAGTAGTGGGTGTGAACAGTGGCAAGCAGCAGTGGGTGTGAACAGTGGCAAGCAGCAGTGGGTGTGAACAGTGGCAAGCAGTAGTGGGTGTAGACAGTAGTAAGCAACAGTGGGTGTGGACAGTGGCAAGCAGCATTGGGTGTAAACAGTAGCAAGCAGTAGTGGGTGTGAACAGTGGCAAGCAGCATTGGGTGTGAACAGTAGCAAGCAGTAGTGGGTGTGAACAGTGGCAAGCAGTAGTGGATGTGAACAGTGGCAAACAGTAGTGGGTGTGAACAGTGGCAAGCAGCAGTGGGTGTGAACAGTGGCAAGCAGCAGTGGGTGTGAACAGTGGCAAGCAGCAGTGGGTGTAGACAGTGGCAAGCAGTAGTGGGTGTGAACAGTGGCAAGCAGCAGTGGGTGTAGACAGTGGCAAACAGTAGTGGGTGTGAACAGTGGCAAGCAGTAGTGGGTGTGAACAGTGGCAAGCAGTAGTTGGTGTAGACAGTGGCAAGCAGTAGTGGGTGTGAACAGTGGCAAGCAGTAGTGGGTGTGAACAGTGGCAAGCAGCAGTAGGTGTAGACAGTGGCAAAAAGTAGTGGGTGGAACAGTGGCAAGCAGTAGTGGGTGTGAACAGTGGCAAGCAGTAGTTGGTGTGAACAGTGCCAAGCAGTAGTGGGTGTGAACAGTGGCAAGCAGTAGTGGGTGTAGACAGTGGCAAGCAGTAGTGGGTGTGAACAGTGGCAAGCAGCAGTGGGTGTAGACAGTGGCAAACAGTAGTGGGTGTGAACAGTGGCAAGCAGCAGTGGGTGTAGACAGTGGCAAACAGTAGTGGGTGTGAACAGTGGCAAGCAGCAGTGGGTGTAGACAGTGGCAAACAGTAGTGGTGTGAACAGTGGCAAGCAGAGTGGGTGTGAACAGTGGCAAGCAGTAGTGGGTGTAGACAGTGGCAAGCAGTAGTGGGTGTGAACAGTGGCAAGCAGCAGTGGGTGTAGACAGTGGCAAACAGTAGTGGGTGTGAACAGTGGCAAGCAGTAGTGGGTGTGAACAGTAGCAAACAGTAGTAGGTGTGAACAGTGGCAAGCAGTAGTGGGTGTAGACAGTAGTAAGCAACAGTGGGTGTGGACAGTGGCAAGCAGTAGTAGGTGTGAACAGTGGCAAGCAGCAGTGGGTGTGAACAGTAGCAAGCAGTAGTGGGTGTGAACAGTGGCAAGCAGTAGTGGGTGTGAACAGTGGCAAACAGTAGTGGGTGTGAACAGTGGCAAGCAGCAGTGGGTGTGAACAGTGGCAAGCAGCAGTGGGTGTGAACAGTGGCAAGCAGCAGTGGGTGTGAACAGTGGCAAGCAGCAGGAGTGTGAACAGTGGCAAGCAGCAGGGGGTGTGGACAGTGGCAAGCAGCAGTGGGTGTGGACAGTGGCAAGCAGCAGTGGGTGTGAATAGTGGCAAGCAGCAGTGGGTGTGAATAGTGGCAAGCAGCAGTGGGTGTGAACAGTGGCAAGCAGTAGTGGGTGTGAACAGTGGCAAGCAGCAGTGGGTGTAGACAGTGGCAAACAGTAGTGGGTGTGAACAGTGGCAAGCAGTAGTGGGTGTGAACAGTGGCAAACAGTAGTTGGTGTAGACAGTGGCAAGCAGTAGTGGTGTGAACAGTGGCAAGCAGCAGTGGGTGTAGGCAGTGGCAAACAGTAGTGGGTGTGAACAGTGGCAAGCAGTAGTGGGTGTGAACAGTGGCAAGCAGTAGTGGGTGTGACAAGTGGCAAGCAGTAGTGGGTGTAGACAGTGGCAAGCAGTAGTGGGTGTAGACAGTGGCAAGCAGTAGTGGGTGTGAACAGTGGCAAGCAGCAGTGGGTGTAGACAGTGGCAAACAGTAGTGGGTGTGAACAGTGGCAAGCAGTAGTGGGTGTGAACAGTGGCAAGCAGCAGTGGGTGTGGACAGTGGCAAGCAGCAGTGGGTGTGAATAGTGGCAAGCAGCAGTGGGTGTGAACAGTGGCAAGCAGCAGTGGGTGTGAACAGTGTCAAGCAGCAGTGGGTGTGAACAGTGTCAAGCAGCAGTGGGTGTAGACAGTGGCAAACAGTAGTGGGTGTGAACAGTGGCAAGCAGTAGTTAGTGGGTGTGAACAGTGGCAAGCAGTAGTGGGTGTAGACAGGGGCAAGCAGTAGTGGGTGTAGACAGTGGCAAGAAGTAGTGGGTGTGAACAGTGGCAAGCAGTAGTGGGTGTGTACAGTGGCAAGCAGTAGTGGGTGTGGACAGTGTTGACTGGGTGTTAAACTTGACTTCCACAAGCTCCGAAAATTGACTTCCACAAGTTCTGGAACTTGACATTTACAAGCTTTGAAATTTGGCTTCCACAAGTCCCTTCCTGTCTAGCACAAAATTATGAACTGCAATCTACTTGATGAACAAGGCGAGTGAGGGAGGGGGGGGGGAAACCAGAGACTTACGTGACCCAGAGATCTCTCACTGTCCACCCGGGGTCATGTTGCCTTGGACTCGTGGTGACATCACCATTGGATACCTATTAACTTGTGTCCTGCTTAATAATAAGACCTGTCGCCTTATCCATATGTCAATAAGAGTCAGTCACTAAGTTAGGTTAGGTAAGGTTTGTCAGGAAACAAGACAAGAGTTTTCTGCCGTGGGGTCTTAGTCATGTGATGACTCGCAGTTGGAGCTATTGGTCATCTGACAGAGGCCTTCCACTGGCTGACCCGTCCCCACCTTTAAAAAATATGGCTACGATTATAGCCATTAGATTGCTCACTAGACGCTCATGTAAGACTCTCCTATGCACGAGTCACACTTAGAGAGGGTACTGGTTAAGTCCGCTGTTAAACGAGTCTTGCATCTTTTAGCTCCACGGATCAGATAGACGGCGGAGCACACGATAAACAGAAGTGCCAGACCTTCTCTCGTTACTACATTCCGTGAGTGGTGCTAAATTAACCGGGTTCTCTAACTGAGGAATCACGATTGGCCGTGGTTCTGACCACATTGGAGCCTGACACAAAACTGACCCCTTTTAGGCATTCAAACAGCCCGGCCTATACAGGCAGACTGACCCTCTGCACTTGTTGCCATCTGTTGGCAATAATGGTTGCTAATTACTCTACATGTCAGAACGTCAGTCACTGACATTCATACAACTCATCAAGATTCTGAAATAAAGTAACAAATAGATCACGTTTCCTCATATTGCTGGGGCCACCTGCTAGACAGGTGGCTTAACACATGGCACTATAATATAGTGGGAAAAGGGGTTGTAGCCCTCTGCTGCCCTCTGACAGTGAGGGGTATAGTGGTCGAAGATCTTGCCCACGTAGACACTATGGAGAACACTTGTACAAAGGAATTAAAAACAAATATGTCAGTGATGGGTGTGGATAATGGTTGACCGAGTTTTAAACAGTGGTGGTAGGCCACAGTAGTTCACCGAATCAGTTTTAAACAGTGGTGGGTATGTACTGTTGTTGGCTGGGTAATTATTAAACAGTGGTGGGAGTACATAGATATTATCTGGGTATTGTGTTCACCTCAGATATCATAACAGTAGCAACCATTACCATAACAGTAGCAACCATTACCATAACAGTAGCAACCATTATCATAACAGTAGCAACCATTACCATAACATCAACCATTACCATAACAGCAACCATTACCATAACAGCAACCATTACCATAACAATAGCAACCATTACCATAACAGTAGCAACAACTATCATAACAGTAGCAACCATTACCATAACAATAACAACAACTATCATAACAGTAGCAACCATTACCATAACAGTAACAACAACTATCATAACAGTGGCAACCATTATCATAACAGTAGCAACCATTACCATAAAAGTAGCAACAACTATCATAACAGTGGCAACCATTACCATAACAGTAACTTCTTCCTGGTAACAATATCCATTATCCAGTAAAGTTCACTAGTTTGAGATAATTGGAAACAGAAAGACTTGTTGCAGTAGAGTTAATTATTTTAACAACGTTTCGCCCACAGATGGGCTTCTACATTAGCATAAAAGGGATGAGAAACAACATACATTGGGCAGAGGTCAGGTGCAATTGACAGGTGTGTCGAGCTTTAGATTATTCAAGATCACAAATATCTACGACAGTCTTTTTTTCATTTCTCAGTCTCGCTTAGAATTTCCAACATATGTAAAAAATAAATAAAACGCTGACTTTACTAATGTTTAGGTACACGTAATAATAATTAATATATAATTATTATTATTATTATTATTAATTATTATAAATAATAATAATAATTGACAATTTTTTTAAGAGAATCGCATCATATATTTACACACAAAAAATGCATATAATTATAACGGCGTTTCACATCAACCATAACTTATAGAAAATACAGAAATAGTATCCAAATCACCCCATTTAACTCATAAGCCCCCCCCATCCTCGACATGGACGGTCTGGTAATACTTTCATATTGAAATTCTGCTAACTCCCGCCGGACGTGATATGCACACACTGGGAAGCATAAATAACAAAGTCCCTACATGAGACATTTGTTTGAGACATTGTCGACTGTTTTATTTCTGGTAAAATTTGAGTCCACATGACGCCAGGTTGTACTAAGTACAGAACATTGCAACACTACAGCAACATGAGTACACAACAGATGAATCATACTGTCTCAACAACATCGGGAAAGTGGCAGTGTGCCAGTGCTACAAACTGCCGGTTATATCCAACACCGGATTTTGAAAAAATCTCGCCGCCCTGGCATGGGAAACTTCCTAAGTCTACAAAAGGTCATAAACTTTTTTTTTCACTACCAGCCCAAATTCGGCAGAGTCAACACACTCGAGCAGCAAGCGACTTAATATATTAAAGGCGTAATGGCAAAGTGTAGTAGACGATAAACGCAGAGGAATTCTTTATCGATACAGTGTTTTACCCACGTGTGGGCTTTATCATGTACATAACATGATAAAAATTACAGCTATATAGAGAATCTGGGGCAGGAAATCAGATCTAAATATGATGAATAGTTGTGAGACACCTGGGTGAACCTATAAGAATTTTGATTTACATGTTAGTGGACCATAGAAGACTCCAAAACCCAACGTTTAATTACGCAAATTTCTTGCAATATTAGCTGCCTGGCTCTGTCCTATACCATGATGTGGGAAAGGGTGTTGAATATTGTACACACGTGTTGTTGGTGTTGCTTATTCTACAGTCCCAACTGTGTTCTCGTAGGCGTATGGGAAGACTTCCAGCAGTTTCTCCAGTGTAAACTTAATCACATTCAGTACTGGGGATGCTGTAGACTACTGCTTCTTTTCTGGGTCCTGTGTGAGATGTGGAGGTCTTCGTGTTTACTTGGATGCTTTCGATAGTAACCATATTAATATCGATCTGGATCTGCGTTGTATAGGGACCAGTGTGTTGACTGTGGTATATGTGGGTAATATATTCGTTCAATATTGTTCAGTTTCCTGGTGTTGATGTGTCCCATATCCACTGTACGTTTACGGTTTAAAGGCCATGTGGGGCGGGAATATGAGTTTGGTGAAAGTGATTTCTATGAATTCCTGCTGATCTTGCTCACTACAGATCGCAAGTGTTCCCAGGAAAAAGTCAATTAATACTTCATTCTCGGTAATGAAATTATGGGATCAGGAGTGAATTAGATCGTATATATTTGTAGTCTTCGGCATGCTGTACGCTTCCTTACATGGTGCTCCGTACGCCCAAGAAAGGCAGTGGGTAGTTAACTACTTCCTATAAGGTGAACTGTTTAGAAGAATCTGCCTGGCTTAGCTGCTAATTGAAACGTTACAAGTTAAAGCACCTAAGCACGATGACTAAGATATCATCAGTGTGCCTCATCAAAGTGATGTGTCGGGGAATGATGTGTATGAAGCGGTCTTTCTTCCGTGTTCAAGGCAGATGGTGAATAAAACGCCTTTCAAAAGTGTCCCCACTGCTAAGTCAAATTTCTTCCTGTAGTTAGCAGGTCCCAGCGAGGAAAGAGGCTGACACACTCTTCATCTAAATCAATGAAGTCAATCAATGATTGCTTAAAGTCGAGGTTAATGGCGTGGTGCCTATGTGGGAGACTAATAACTTGGCTTATGGATTCTTGGGTGAAAAAGGAAAATGATATCTTACTCTTGATATTGATTTTTCTTCCAGTCTAGAGTTGAGATGGTCGGAATGACGAAGGTGTTAATGACCAGTGGTCGCTAGTAATTGTGATATAATATTGACAATAACACCTGTACTGTGTGGAGCACTACTTATTCTTCAACTGGTCGGGTTTCTAAACCGTCCACATCAGCACTGTTTATGTTTATGTGTTGGTGGGTAGCAGGTGGCTCAGAGTTTACCCAATTACTGTGAGTGGGTGAATGTTTAGTCTTGGTGTTTGAGGGGGGGAGTGGTTAGCGGGAGGAGTGTTTTGGACGTGTTCAGGTCTTGCAGGTGTTCAGGTCTTGCAGGTGTTCAGGTCTTGCAGGTGTTCAGGTCTTGCAGGTGTTCAGGTCTTGCAGGGGATGTCAATAACAATTAATTGAGCAATATTTGAAATGAATCGAGCTTGTCACCAGTTGCATATTACACACACTCACACACTCACACACACACACACACACACACACACACACACAGAAAGGACTCCGGGAAGTCAGAATAGGGGGGTACACCAACAAGGAATATGCCAAAAAGTGCTGGATGAAATGCACACGACCGAGGAGGTGAAGAAGCTGCTATGTGAACTTGATACCTCAAAGGCGGTGGGACCTGACAATATCTCTCCGTGGGTCCTTAGAGAGGGAGCAGAGACACTGTGTGTGCCACTAACAACAATTTTCAACACATCCATTGAAATTGGGCAACTACCTGAAGTGTGAAAGACTGCAAATGTAGTCCCCATTTTTAAGAAAGGAGACAGACATGAGGCACTAAACTACAGTGTCACTGAAATGTATAGTACGAAAAGTCATGGAGAAGATTATCAGGAGTAGAGTGGTGGAGCACCTAGAACGGAACAAGCTTATGAACGACAACCAGCAGGGATTCAGGAAAGGAAAATCCTGTGTCACAAATCTACTGAAGTTTTATGACAAGGTAACGGAAGCAAGACACGGAGAGGGGTGGGTAGATTGCATTTTCTTGGACTGCAAGAAGGCCTTCGTCACAGTTCCTCACAAGAGATTAGTGCAAAAGCTAAAGAATCAGGCACACATAACAGGAAGGGCACTGCAATGGATAACAGAATACCTGACAGGGAGGCAACAACGAGTCATGGTACGTGACGAAGTATCAGAGTGGGCGCCTGTGACGAGCGGGGTTCCACAGGGGTCAGTCCTGTGCCTGGCAAACCTGCGAATAGCGTTCCGATACCTCAGTAAGGAATCGTTAGACTCTGTACACAGTGTACATCAGGCCCATACTGGAGTATGCAGCACCAGTTTGGAACCACACCTGGTCAAGCATGTCTTGTTGCAAAGGTTTGCAACAAGACTAGTTCCAGAGCTAAAGGAAATATCCTACGAAGAAAGGTTAATGGAAATCGGCCTGACGACACTGGAGGACAGGAGGATTAGGGAAGACATGATAACGACATATAAAATACTGCGAGGAATTGACAAGGTGGACATGGACAAGATGTTTCAGAGATGGGCCACAGAAACAATGGATCATATTTGGAAGATGAAGACTCAGATGCGTCAAATGAATGTTAGGAAGTATTTCTTCAGTCAGAGTTGTCAGGAAGTGGAATAGTCTGACAAATGATGTAGTGGAGGCAGGAACCATACATAGTTTTAAGACGAAGTTCGATAAAGCTCATGGAGCAGGGGGAGAGAGGACCTAGTAGCGATCAGTGAAGAGGCGGGTCCAGGAGCTATGAATCGACCCCTGCAACCACAAATAGGTGAGTAAAAATAGCTGAAAATGCACACACACACACATTATATATATATATATATATATATATATATATATATATATATATATATATATTCATTTATATATTGCAGAGACACTGCTTTCAGAGATCACAAGGTTCGTCAACAACTGCTTGGTTGGTCTGATTCCTAATGAAGTTAAACCTTTCTTTTTTGGAGCATCACTTTGTGCCCTTAAAAAGAAGGATGGAGGAATTAAGCCAATTGCAGTGGGCAACACTTTTCGCCGCCTCGTTCCCAAAGCTGCTTTTTGAAGTATTCACACAGAGGCTGCCATGATGCTTCAAGCAAAGCAGCTTGGCTTTGGGGTCTCTCAAGGAAGCGAAGCAGCAGTTCTTGCAACAAGAGCGTATATCAACAACCTGCCTGGGCACAACACAGTGGTAAAATAAGATTTCAAGAATGCATTTAATCTCCTGAAAAGAGACGTAGTATTAGCAGCGGTACAAGAACATTTCCCTGGTCTCTTCCCTTTTGTTTCAGCTGGATATAGCAAGGAATTAATGCTCCTGTTTGGAGAGCATGAAATTACGTCATCATAGGGTGTCCAGCAAGGGGACCCTCTAGCACAATTTCTCTTCTGTATAGGTATTAGGAAAATCATAATCAAGCTGACCAGTGATGCCAAACATCTGAGTTCCTAGGTCCTTCTAGATGATCTTACACAGGTGGTGACATGGTGAAAGGAAATGGGTCTCATCCTGAATCCATCTAATTGTGAAATCATCTCAGTCAGTCAACAAATGATTGACTTAGTGAGATCAAAACTACCAGGTGCATCAGTCATTGCCCCCACAAATAGCGTCTTGCTTGGAGCACCTCTGGGAAGTGATGCCATTGACTCAGTTCTCAGGAAAAAACTAGACGAGTTGAGGAGGATGGAACAAGGAAAAGGTATTGTTGAAACCCATGATGCCTTGTACCTTCTCACAAAGTACTTGAGTCTGCCCAGGTTAACATATTTCCTAATATGTGCACTCTCATATAATACTGTATGAATACGACAGTATCCTGAAACATATTTTTACGAAAGTACTCAACCTTACTCTGGAAGATGGGCAGTGGGACCAAGTCACACTTCCAGTCAGACTAGGAAGCATTGGTGTCCGCAATTCATCACAGATTGCGCTACCTACTTTCCTGTCCTCACGTGTTGCATCCAGTGGACTTGTAGCAGGGATTCTCCCTGAACATCTTAAGGACAAAGTTGGAGTCCATGACCAAAAGTTCGTTGACGGAGCCAGGATCTGGGATAATCTAACGGGCTCTGAAACCACTGCTCCCAAGCAACTACAAACAGTCGCCCTGGGATGGATGGCCCAGTAGTGAGAATATAGCCTCAACAAGCTTCGTATGTCAGAAGGTGTTGCATGAGAGTATGAACCTTATTGGGCATGTTAAACACCCAGGCCCTCCAACCAGCAACCATCGTTAGGTTGCGATGCCCATCATCAAATCAACGACTCAGTTACAATTAATGCAGTTTACAATGACAGTGACGTGGATCCACTCGCTGTTTGTCATTGAATTCCTAGAGTGGTTGTGGAAGTTGTCTGTCTTTGCTGCTTAGCCTGCAACTGGCACTAAGCACTACTTTATATAGTGATGTAAACAGCCCTTGTTATTTCTTTGAAGGAAAGACAAAGTCTTATATATTCATAACTGCTTGGAAGGAAAGACAAAGTCTTATATATTCATAACTTAAGGAAATACAAATTCAAGCATTTTCTGTGTCTTTGTCGCCTTTACCCAGGTTAACGGTTGCCTGAGGTTGTAATAGAAGATGAGCCGCTCTGGAAGGAGAGCTCCTCATGCAGGGGACTTTATGTTGGCTGTTCCCAACTCCAGCCTTGGCACACGCCTCGATTCAAAGACCATCTGCATTGGTGTTGCCCTTCGACTTCCCGCCCCTATTATCTCAGAACACAGGTGCATTTGTGGTAGTGCAGCAGCAGACCGATTCGGTACCACGGTCTTGTGTGCCATATATCTGATGGAAAGCTTGCAAGGCATTAGAGGTTAATAACATTATCAAGAAGAGCCTCACAACAGACGGATACCCAGGAATAAGGAAGCCACCCCGACTATGCAGATCTGATGACAGCCAAAAGGGTCCAGATGGTATCACCAAGCCTGGACAGACGGCAAGCAGGTGGTGTGGGACTACATATGTGCAACTACCTTGGCTGATATCTATCTCCAATACACCAGGGAGGAAGGAGGGGCAGCTGCCAGTTTCAGGGAGTGCCAAAAGTCTAGAAAATACGGTGAACTTGCCCATCATTATTTGTTTGTTTTCATAGGCTTGGAGACCCTTGGCCCATGGGGGAAGGGAAAGAGTGCATCCAAGTTCCAAAGAAGCTAGGCAAAAGGAATCCCAGGGCGGCTAGTTTTCTATTCCAGCGACTCGGTGTTGCTGTTCAGAGGGGTAATGCCTGCTGTATCTTGGGCACGCGCCCCAGCTCTGAGGAGCTGGATGAGATTTTCGCATTATAATCCGTGATAAACACGTAGCAATATGTAGATAAATGGTACAGAGAACCGACAAGTTCATAAATTAGACACATATGCAACAGTTGGGTATCTTTATTGAGGAAACGTTTCGCCCCACAGTGGCTTCATCAGTCCAATACAAAGAAGACTGGTGAAGGACAGAAGGAGCCTCTCTGTTTATTTTGTCCCAGTCAATTCTCTTATTGTTGTAGTTAAATTTACTGAACATGCTTTCTCGTGTATTATTTCTGGAGTGTTCCAGCCTCACATTTATGCTTGTTTGTACTTCTATGATGTTGTGATCAGAGTATACTGTTTTTTGTGACTGTTATGTGTCTGCGGTGGTTTATATACTGTACAAGCATAATCACTAGATTCTTGTTCTGCACTTTAACACCCAGTACTTCTATTGCATCATTTGTTGATTTCAAGAGTTCCATGTAACGAAAAGTGACTTTCGCACAGAACCCTACCCATCTCTGTGACCTGTTCACTCTGTTACATCTATAAAAGTTGTAATTCTTCATCCATAAGTCTCAGTGAAAAACCTCGCTTAATTGTGTGTCTGTGAAAGCTCCAAACAAGGCAATGCTATTTCTATTTATTTTCAATCCCAAAACGTTAGGAAAAAAATGAAGGTTTACCATTTTAAATGTTTTAGCTTTGACCAGGTTTTGTTAATACCTCTTGTGTTGTGCCATCCTGTAGTCTGGCTCTCTCTACATATTCACGGTCTCTCCAGTTCTATTAATGTGGGCTATGTGTCTGGTCTTGGTGTGTGGCGTACTTATATGTGTTGGTTCCCACCTGTCTATGTATCCTCTGTTGTCTAGTAATTCTATGTTGATTTCCTTCATATATTTCCCCTAAAAAAATCATTGCTTACAATGTCTCCCGTTTCTTGGTATATATTTTTATACCGTTGTGTTCTATTCAGGTGGAACTTTTCGGCACCTCAGATCATAACATTTCCTGGTTACTAATGATGAACAATTCATCTCAAGGTAAAAATATTTACATTCTTTAACAAACTGACACCGTCCTTTTCTGAATATAGTGAAACATTTTTTTTTGATGTGTGGATAATTACAACTTCTACCATATATGCAAATACCCTTGGCATAATGTTTACATATTCCCTCCCTTTAAGATTTTTCTGCTGCGGCTTAATCTTTGGCTAGAACATTTTCTTTTTGATCTATCACACCATCGGTATATTTCTTGTGTTGCAGTTGCATCTCTCCCTGAGTGTATCTCCTGTGTATTGCATCAGTGATCTGGACTCACCTGTGTTGTTCTTCACCTCCAATATCCCTTCACATGTGTTTCTTTGTTTTTGTGTTTCAGTCACACCTGTGTTACTCTGCATCCAAACATCCACTGCACTTGTGTTACTCTGCATCCAAACATCCACTGCACTTGTGTTACTCTACATCCAAACATCCACTGTACTTGTGTTACTCTGCATCCAAACATCCACTGTACTTGTGTTACTCTACATCCATCCAAACATCCACTGTACTTGTGTTACTCTGCATCCAAACATCCACTGTACTTGTGTTACTCTACATCCATCCAAACATCCACTGTACTTGTGTTACTCTACATCCATCCAAACATCCACTGTACTTGTGTTACTCTACATCCAAGCATCCACTGCACTTGTGTTACTCTACATCCAAGCATCCACTGTACTTGTGTTACTCTACATCCAAGCATCCACTGCACTTGTGTTACTCTACATCCAAGCATCCACTGCACTTGTGTTACTCTACATCCAAGCATCCACTGTACTTGTGTTACTCTACATCCAAGCATCCACTGCACTTGTGTTACTCTACATCCAAGCATCCACTGCACTTGTGTTACTCATCCAAGCATCCACTGCACTTGTGTTACTCTACATCCAAGCATCCACTGCACTTGTGTTACTCTACATCCAAGCATCCACTGCACTTGTGTTACTCTACATCCAAGCATCCACTGCACTTGTGTTACTCTACATCCAAGCATCCACTGTACTTGTGTTACTCTACATCCAAGCATCCACTGCACTTGTGTTACTCTACATCCAAGCATCCACTGCACTTGTGTTACTCTGCATATATGTTTCTCTTCTATTTGTGTCATTTTGTCTATGTGCTTCATTCTCTCCTGTGACCTCCATCATTTTCCACTTCCCCATTTCTCATATATATATCCTGCAATTTCTCTGTAAAAGATAATCTTTTGTGTTCATTATCATTTACTTCGTGTGTTCCATTCTTCCACAGTTCTCTGTCCCTCTCACTGATCCAAAAATACTTTCCTTCTTCAGTATCGTCACTTACTCCGGCTGACACTTCCCTTCATAATAGATAGCATCTCCAATCGCGGAGGCGACGTATTTCTTGGCACTCACCCCTGTACTCTATACAGATTTTAATCCTGACTTATATTTATCGGTTGTTTAGGCATTGTATCTTCTACAACAAACAATTTATCGACCATCAAAAGTTGGCTATTAGAATTTAGACTTATGGTGAAGTCTGCTGCTGCTGCTGCTGCTGCTGCAGCTGCAGCAGCAGCAGCAGCAGCAGAGGCCTGAGATGAACCAGAAGAACAGCAGGACACTGCAAGTGTGTCAGACTGAGCTATCTGGTGCTGATATCATCACAGTATCTTTACGGAAAGCACACTCATACACACACACGCACGCGCACACACACGCGCACACACACGCACGCGCACACACACACACACGCACACACACACACACACACACACACAAACGAGACACGAGAGAGAGGGGTGGGTTGATTGCGTTTTCTTGGACTGAAAGAAGGCCTTCAACACTGTTCCTCACAAGATATTAGTGCAGAAGCTAGAGGATCAGGCGTGTATAGCAGGAAGGGCACTGCAATGGATCAGAAAATACCTGACAGGGAGGCAACAACGGGTCATGATACGTGATGAGGTATCACAGTGAGCGCCTGTGACGAGTGGGGTCCCACAGGGGTCAGTCCTAGGACCAGTGCTATTCTTGGTATATGTGAATGACATGACGGAAGGGATAGACTCAGAAGTGTCTCTGTTCGCAGAGAATTAAATCAGATGAGGATCAAGCAGGACTTCAAAGAGACCTGGACAGGCTGGACACGTGGTCCAGCAACTGGCTTCTCGAATTTAACCCCGCCATATGCAAAGTCATGAAGATCGGGGAAGGGCAAGAAGACCGCAGACAGAGTATAGTCTAGGTGGCCAAAGACTGCAAACCTCACTCAAGGATAAAGATCTTGGGGTGAGTATAACCCGAGCACGTCTCCGGAAGGACACATCAACCAGATAACTGCTGCAGCATATGGGCGCCTGGCAAACCTGAGAATAGCGTTCCATACCTTAGTAAGGAATCGTTCAAGACACTGTACACCGTGTACGTCAGACCCATACTAGAGTATGTAGCACCAGTTTGGAACCCACACCTGGTCAAGCACTTCAAGAGATTAGAGAAAGTGCAAAGGTTTGCGACAAAGTTAGTTCCAGAGCTAGATGCTAGAAGAAAGGTTAAGGAAATCGGCCTGACAGCACTTGAGGACAGGAGGGTTAGGGAGACATGATAACGACATACAAAATACTGCGTGGAATAGACAAGGTGGATAGAGACAGGAAGTTCCAGAGAGGGGACACAGGAACAAGGGGTCACAATTGGAAGTTGAAGACTCAGATGAGTCAAAGGGATGTTAGGAAGTATTTCTTCAGTCATAGTCAGGAAGTGGAATAGTCTAGCAAGTGATGTAGTGGAAGCAGGAACCATACACAGCTTTAAGACGAGGTATGATAAAGCTCATGGAGCAGGGAGAGAGAGGACCCAGTAGCGATCAGTGAAGAGGCTGGGCCAGGAGCTAAGTCTCGACCCCTGCAACCACAAGGTGAGTACAAAATTACAAACCATGATAAATTTAATAATTCCGTAACAATAGTGTTTACAAAATTCATTAATTAGTCAACATCGTAAATAAATAATTTACGTTTATCAAATGTTTTCATTCTCTAACTGATTATGTCAGTTTGTCATCAACAAATATTATAAATGGGATGAATTCCAACAACGTAAAGATAATAATATTGTGGTATTTTCTGTTGTTAATAGAATAAACTGTTTGAAGTTTTACAAATACAACAAACTGTTTGAAAAAACTAAACTGTTTCTTGTTAAATAAGCGCAACAAAGTTTTTTTAATCTATACATTTTATCTCTAGAGATATAACTAATAATATCAACATGCAATTAATAATTGTGTCTTTAATTTATAGTATACAATTTAAAATAATTATAATAATAATTTATTATTATTATTATTATTTATTAATTATTATTAAATTATTATTATTATTAGTAGTAGTATTATTATTATTATTATTATTATTAGCTATCTTCAAGAGGTTGCCTGAATTTTTTTTTTTACTTTTTCCTTCCTCCAATTTTTCGATGTTATTTTGCTCATAACTCGAGAACGCCTCAGCCAATCGGATTCACATTTTAAAGACTTTTGTACGGTAACGAGGACCAAGTTCTTGGAGCAATTGGCGTGTTCACGTGTCCTGTGACCAAATTTGTTCAATCCATTCTCCGCCTCCTGTAATAACTGGGATAACCTCAAAATCCTCAGTGGTGGAGCTTCCTCAGTGGTGGAGCTTCCTCAGTGGTGGAGCTTCCTCAGTGGTGGAGCTTCAAACGTTTAAAAAAGATGCTAAAAAATTACGACGACGGGAAGAGCGAAATTTTATATGTGCAGATTTGAGAATATTGTGTAAAATAGCGTGAAATTCCTAATACCTTGAAATCACGTTAAATCTCAGTTTACCTTTTGTGAACGACGTGAATATTTAATGGCAGATGTATCTTAGCGTCAGGATAGTACCTCTTAGGGTTTAACAAATATAACTTGGAATTGCTGGAGCCCGTGGCATACCTAGAGAATGACTCGCCTGATAGGCTTCACACCAGTGGTGTGCTCTCGCTGCCACTGGGTGGCATAAGTCCCAGTTTACCAGTTTTAATGAATAGTTTTTTTTTTATTCAATAAGTAACGAATGTTTCGTCTGATTGGCTTCAAAATATACTTGATGCATTCTGTAATAGGGATAACGCATTAATCTGAATAGGTGCAGATTTAAAATTTTACTGAAATAGTTCGCCAATTTGAAATTGTTCGAATCACATCACCTGCTGAACAATGCATTTTTTGACCAGCTTCAAAGGTTCATCACTGACGGACTTTATTAAAACACAGCTTGTCACTAACTTTGAGCTGTGTAAATTTAAATTTGCCAGTTTTATTAAAGAAATTGTTTCCCCATGTAATAGTGAATGCCTCTTCTAATCAGCTTCAAACCTTAAATAGTGCGATTTTGACCTTTTTTGCCGGTTTCATCATTTTTTTTTTTTAATCAGAATAAATGATTTTTCATCCATGACTGCAGAGAATTTTAAATAGAATGAGTGAACAGAAAATGAAAAAAAAATCCGCCGTATTATTTTTTTGTTTGTTAAACGAGAGGAAACTTTCCTATTTTTTCGAACATTTTCAGCAATTTTTGTTTTCTTTCTCTCAAATTTTGGTTTCATACCCTAGAACGCTTTATTCGATCGGCTTCAAATTTTCAACGCTTGTGTAATGTATCATGAGCAAGATCCATGGGACGATATGCATGATGGGTGACCTAGGCACAATTCTACATAGGTCATTCCGAAATTTTGTTTTTCTGTGATACGGTCTGCAGACGTTTGGGTTCCTGGATACATGAACCTAGGGAAGGTAGGAGACTGGAAGCCAGAAGTAGGAACAGAGAGATGGATTCCTAAACACATGAACCTGGGGAAGGTGAGGCTACTGGTTGTTGAGGTTTACTTCGGGGAAGTGAGGAAGGGAGAATATCTGAGGTGACACAGATGGATTCCTGGACACATGGACCTGAAGAAAGCATTAAAAACACAGTAAGTGTTGGGTGTGGACCTTAAAGACGAACCACTGGCCTCCACGTGGCAGGGTCTGGTAACTCAGAGTTAACTCTAAGGCTGAGAGTGGTCGCAAATTATGATATATTTGGGTAATTTCACTTTCTTGCATTATTAAAATAGGTGATAGAAGCAATAATAGTGGTGGAAGTGGAAATGTAAAATAACAAGAGAGTAAACACCCCTTCCCCCCTACCAAGGGACAAAACACCCATGGGACAAAACACCCATTTGACAAAACACCCATGGGACAAAACACCCATGGGACAAAACTCCTAATTTGATGACAATGAAATAGTGTGACTTTTTTTATACCAGTTTAACTGCGTTTAAAAACTTTTGATCTGCCTTTTCTGAACGACTTCAACATTTAATAGCTGATGCATCCATGGATTAACTGGAGACTTTTAATACGGGTGTGCTTTCCAGAATGCATTCTTTACTTTCTTACTTGGTTAAATAAGTTTCAATTTGTTTCTTTTATCAAATAAATTCTGAGATCAATTTCCTTTCAATAAATAAAAAAATACACAGTGAGGTTGTGCAGCCCTCAAGAAACTTAGTGCAGCTGACACAGTAGTAACTTAGTGCAGCTGACACAGTAGTAACTTAGTGCAGCTGACACAGTATTAACTTAGTGCAGCTGACACAGTAGTAACTTAGTGCAGCTGACACAGTATTAACTTAGTGCAGATGACACAGTAGTAACTTAGTGCAGCTGACACAGTATTAACTTAGTGCAGCTGACACAGTATTAACTTAGTGCAGATGACACAGTATTAACTTAGTGCAGCTGACACAGTATTAACTTAGTGCAGCTGACACAGTATTAACTTAGTGCAGATGACACAGTATTAACTTAGTGCAGCTGACACAGTAGTAACTTAGTGCAGCTGACACAGTAGTAATCTATAAGCTTAGCGAGCAAGACAAGTATGATGGCATCACACCTCAGACATACTTCATACTTCCTTAGAGGAAACAGAAAAATTCTCGTGTATTCGTAGGGAAGTAAACTCTTTCCCAGTAAACCAAAACCTACACACATTCACCGCTCTGTAACACTTGCGGGCGTGGCAGTTTACTGGCAAGTGTTTCTGCAAAACACTTATCCAATACGCTGGGCACCGTCAGCAGCTCACATTGGCGATACTCTGGAATCTTGTCTAGTATCAACATTATGGTTATTATGAACAAGAAACTCGCTAGCTGATTCCTTCCTCATACTGCTGCCATTTCTGTTATACTGGTATCATTGTCCTCGCCCAGTTCTTATCTCCCTCAGCCTGCTATCATCTCCCTCAGCCTGCTATCATCTCCCTCAGCCTGCTATCATCTCCCTCAGCCTGCTATCATCTCCCTCAGCCTGCTATCATCTCCCCCAGCCTGCTATCATCTCCCCTCAGCCTGCTATCATCTCCCTCAGCCTGCTATCATCTCCTCAGCCTGCTATCATCTCCCTCAGCCTGCTATCATCTCCTCAGCCTGCTATCATCTCCCTCAGCCTGCTATCATATCCCTCAGCCTGCTATCATCTCCCTCAGCCTGCTATCATCTCCCTCAGCCTGCTATCATCTCCCTCAGCCTGCTATCATCTCCCTCAGCCTGCTATCATCTCCCTCAGCCTGCTATCATCTCCCTCAGCCTGCTATCATCTCCCTCAGCCTGCTATCATCTCCTCAGCCTGCTATCATCTCCCTCAGCCTGCTATCATCTCCCCAGCCTGCTATCATCTCCTCAGCCTGCTTATCTCCCTCAGCCTGCTATCATATCCCTCAGCCTGCTATCATCTCCCTCAGCCTGCTATCATCTCCCTCAGCCTGCTATCATCTCCCTCAGCCTGCTATCATCTCCCTCAGCCTGCTATCATCTCCCTCAGCCTGCTCTTACCTCCCTCGGCTGGCTGTTATTTTCCTGATCCTGTTTCTTCATACACTTTACCAAATGACTACCACTGTTAGTCTCAGTTACCAAAAGTGGCTCCGTATTCAGCATACTTTTATTCAACCATTAATATTCTCTAAATTAAGATACCATGACTGGTTTATAAAGTAGGAAAGACACGAAAGCAGATATCAGCAATTACAAAACCTTGGTTCATAAAACTTAACTCCATCCAGCAAATCTCAATTCATGGTATCCGAACACCAAGGTGCAATCAATCGTCTTAACAAAGTGACCAACATAATCACTTTCTATCCTAACAAACTGGGAAATCTATTTTCCAAGAAACATAAACATTCAGTAACACAAGACACACCAGGAGTCTATCAGATACCATGCAAAGATTGTAACCAAGTATAAAACGGGCAGACTGCAATCTACGAGGGTCATCGAACACCAGAGGGCAATGAGTTGTGGACATGAAAATTCAGTCCTTTTTCAACATGTTAACAATAACAATCACAATATTAATTGGGAAGCTGCAGCCATCAAACATAAATCACACTGCAGTTACAAACGCAAAATCATATAATCTGCCCTCATAGCTACCACCCTCAATTTTAACATCTCACAAAGACAATGGAATCAGACGTCATCTCAGAGTTTGCTCTCAGGAAGTATATACCAGCATCACACCTATTGTAGGACGCCAGCACAAGTCAGGAATTACCTAGCACAGTGGTACTTCCTACCCAAATTTTTAGCTGAAGAATGAGACATATGCAACATATGGGAATCTTTATGCTGTGTATATTGCTTATGTGTCTCATTCTTCAACTTGTTAGTTTTCTAAATCATTTATCACTTCAAGACCTGTCATCACACTCTCTGACCTGTCATCACACTTCAAGACCTGTCATCACACTTCAAGACCTGTCATCACACTTCAAGACCTGTCATCACACTTCAAGACCTGTCATCACACTTCAAGACCTGTCATCACACTTCAAGACCTGTCATCACACTCCCTGACCTGTCTTCACACTCCCTGACCTGTCTTCACACTCCCTGACCTGTCTTCACCTCCCTGACCTGTCTTCACCTCCCTGACCTGTCTTCACCTCCCTGACCTGTCATCACACTCCCTGACCTGTAATCCACTCCTGACCTGTCATCACACTCCCTGACCTGTCATCACACTCCCTGACCTGTAATCACACTCACTGACCTGTCTTCACACTCCCTGACCTGTCATCACACTCCCTGACCTGTCATCACACTCCCTGACCTGTCATCACACTCCCTGACCTGTCATCACACTCCCTGACCTGTCATCACACTCTCTGACCTGTCTTCACACTCCCTGACCTGTCATCACACTCCCTGACCTGTCATCACACTCCCTGACCTGTCATCACACTCCCTGACCTGTCTTCACACACACTGACCTGACGCTCCACTCTCACCTACACAGTTGAGAGGGGTAATCTTCCTATAAATTCATGTTCTCCTTTTACTTGTGTGTCTGCTGAAGAGGACCCCCAGCATGAGGTCGAATTATACAGATCAATCAATTTTCTGAGTTTCTGTTTCCATATGGAATTATTATTGAACATTAATATCTAGTTTTACATTGGGTTCCTCACACTCCACTGATCCATCCCATGTCTCTTCCATTTACCACCTTTTTCTTTAGATATATTTTATAGTTTTGTTTCTCAATTTTATGGGTTGTTTACGTCTTCACACGTACAACTTTCTCCGTCACTTTTTTTTCACATTATATATTCACATATACAACGCACTTCAAATTCAAATTCAAATTCTTTATTTCATGTAATACAAGGTGGGGTGTACTTATAGTTATACATTAAAGTTGATATTACAAGATGGCCAATAATATGCCTAGGTATGCCTAGGCTTTTCAGGCAGTCTTATGATAGGTCTTACTCAATAGCTATACAATGGATATACAGATTGTAAGGTTAGGTTAGGTTTACAAAATTTAGGTACTGGAATTTAAACATTGAGAATTTAACAATTAGTATAAGAAGTTAGCAATTAGTTTATATATTAATGATAAAGGTGATATATTGGCATAATATAGTTTCTATATTGGAGTATCTTAGGCAAACTTATGACTAGCTTAAGTATTATGAAGCAATAGTTGTATTAGAATTTTGGTTAGAACTGTGCAAATTAAGGGAATCACAGATATCAATAAGTGTATTTTGCTGTGGTTAGTAATGTGCAAATTAAGGAGAATCACAGATATCAATAAGTGTATTTTGCTGTGGATATGTGCAAGATAAAGTAGTTTTCGTATGGTTAACTACCGGTTGGGTGCGTGAGATAAGATGTTTTTTAACGGTGCTTTTGAAAATGGAGGTTGTGTCTGCAGTTCTAGAGTTTTCAGGCAGGAGTTCCAGATTTTAGGCCCTTTATGCGCATTGAATTTTTGTATAGATTTAGTCGGACACGGGGAATGTCAAAGAGATGTTTATGTCTGGTATTATGTCTATGGGTCCTGTCACAACTGTCAAGAAAATGTTTTAGCTCAGGGTTAAAGTTGGAATTAATGGTTCTATAAATGTAGATAGCAGAGTAGTAGGTATGGATGTTCTGGACAGTGAGTAGGTTTAGGTCTTTGAAGAGTGGGGGGGTGTGCTGCCTAGCGTTGGATTGTGTGATAATTCTTACTGCGGCTTTTTGTTGGGTTATTATTGGCTTTAGGTGGGTAATTGCTGTTGATCCCCATGCACAAATGGCATATGTGAGGTAGGGATAGATGAGTGAGTAGTATAGTGAGCGCCACGTTACACCTTCACTGTAACTAACCTCACCTCTTCACTTCTTGTTCGTTTGTTCATCTTTACTTGTAGATAATTAATACAATAATTCTCACAATATTAAAAAAATACAGCTGAGACGTTATTTATTAACCGTAACACTGAGTGCGTGAGTGCGTGCGTGTGAGTGCGTGTGAGTGCGTGTGAGTGCGTGTGAGTGCGTGTGTGTGTGTGTGTGTGTGTGGCACTTTATTACATATTATAAGGAGTACAGAGATTGAGTCATAAGTTAATAAAGATTAACACAGAAAAGTTGCCTCATGAAAAGTTTGCAAAGTGTTTCTTTACTTCGCTATTATAAACTGTACATTGCACAGGTTTTTTGTTTTCATTCATTAATATTCGGTACCTTACTTTATCAAAGGAACTATTTTGAGTAATACTCTTAATGAAAGAACACAATACCACTGACACCTGATGTGTTGTAGTTAATTAACCACATTTAACATTACTCAGGTAGTCAACATTTATTTTTCTGAATCACTTAAAAACACTTAACTAAAATCCCAGTTGAAAAAAAATTTATCTTCATTACATTAACATGTTTTATTTTTATCTTCGAGAGTTTTGTTGTTTTTGTGATGGTGAATAAAAAAAAGTGAAATTGTGAAAACTGAAAGCGACTAATTCATTTGTTTACAATTGTTACTGGTTAATATAACTTCACATATTCACATCTTTCACAAATGAACAAAAGAAGACAAAAGAAGTCACTGGCTGGCGAAACTTTTCCTGAATAAAGTTACCCAAGTGTTGCACAAGTGTCTCAAGTGTTGCACAAGTGTCTCAATTATCAACTTGTCCGTTTTTTTAAACCATTTATTAAAATTTATTTATAAATAAAAATTAAAAAATGTAGACAAGAATCTCGCTGTTAATTCCCTTGTCTTGCCTTATTAAATTGTTTAGTTATAACAAAGGTGTAGCAGAGTGCAGATAGGCTCATGAGAATGTGTGCACATGTCAGTGTGTATGTGTGCACATGTCAGTGTGTATGTGTGCACATGTCAGTGTGTATGTGTGCACATGTAAGTGTGTATGTGTGCACATGTAAGTGTGTATGTGGGTTCGTGATATGAAGTTCGTTGTGAGATGTATGTATGGTTGTATAATATATGAATATATAATATATGAGTGAGAGGAGCGGATTATGCAGGTTGTATGAGTATGTGCTTATGTTGGATACGCAGGATTGTGTATTTGTTTTATATAGATGTGTGTATGTGTGTGTGTGTGTGTGTGTGTGTGTGAAAATGTACATATGTACACGAGGACTTGTGGATCTTTGAGTGGCTTGCAAATAATAAATGAGGAGCAACAACAGAACAAAATAAATCCTATTCATATTCTTTACAATTTTATGAGGTGGAGAAAAAGATTAGTACATGGACACATGTCTACACAACGAAAAAAAAAATTGACAAATACACTTATACAGATATATAACCAGAAAAAAATATTTAATATAGATTCACAGCATAACTTAGTCTAAAGTTTTCATTGACTAGCCTCTCCTTGGTGGGTGAACTGGGTGGGAGCTTCGTCTCTTATAGCTGACCTACTGTCTAGTTCGTCTTGGTGGGAGCAATTACTGGACGCGGTTTTCTGTGTCCCCTCCGGTAATTCCACCCACCTGGACAGTTTCTACCATAGATCAGCTAGACAAGACCAAGTTTCACCAACAAGGTCACTGGGGCAGCGAAAATTGCTGACTTCGAGAAGTGGGGGACGGGAGAGACATCCGGGGGCGCACGGATGGATTCCTGGATACATGAATCTGGGGAAGGCGAGGTTGTTGAGGGTGACCTTGACGAAGTGGGGAAGAGGAGACTTCGGAGGTGGACGGATGGATTCCCGGAACATAAACCTGGGATGGCTGGAGGCTGGAAACAAGATCGGAGGTTACTGAGAGAGGCGAGGCTGACCTTAGGAAAGTGAGGAAGGCAAGACATCCGGGGGGCCCGTACGGATGGATTCCTGGACAAATGAACCTAGGGAAGGCAAGGATACTGGGTGTTGAGGAAGAGCTTGGGAAAGTGAGGAAGGGAGAATATTTGAGAGGACACAGATGGACTCCTAGACGGACACATGAACCTGGGGAAAGCGAGGAGAGGGAAGGGGGACCTTAAAGACGAACCACTGGCCTCCACGTGGCAGGGTCTGCTAACTCAGGAATAACTCTGAGGCTGACAGTGGTCGCAGACTTTCTATTATATATATATATTATCTTCTGTACACATATAATATTTGATCTGTCTGACAGTCTCATTCAAAGAGTTGTTAGCCAAGCAGGCGTAGTTATGCTCTATAATACACCGACCAGTGTCGGTGGTGACATTAAGACTTACCTTGAGGAGAAATTTAGCCGCATTACTACTTTTGTGCCGAACTATGCACATAAACAGAAGAAGAAGTAATCAGTCCAGGTGTCTATTTCCTCCTCTTGTCTGACACAGCAACACCTTAGAATCTTGATTCCGAGGATACCTCCTGCAACCTACTAGCTAAGCTCTGGCCCACCTCCACGAGTAGGTTCCGCCCACCTTATCTGATTTCAATATAGAAGAGCCTATCTTCTTGCCTATATAAATTAATGTAAGTATAAAGTAAAAAGATTTAATGACATTCAGATTATCATGAAACCCACTGAGAGATGTTAAGAGTTCAGTCTATCTACATTGTTTACGATGCAAGATTGTTCTAATAACGGATATGTAATGCATTTGTGATGTGATCAACAAATACACAAGAATAGCTAATCTCACGAACATCACCTTCACTTCACTAACATACATATGACCACTCTGTACTATTTCTTTTGCATGCAATGGTGTAGAGAAAGCTGGGCTTATGATATACGTGAATACTTTTCCTGGATCGCTCAAAGACAGATATGCATCCAGTGTTTTTTTTTTATATACCCCGGGAAAAAATAGTCACAAGCTGCATAGATAGTTTTGTTTATATATAGTTAGAGTAGGTTGACTTACATCAGGTTTGGTTGGGTTCTTTAACATTATGTTGGCTGATTTTGGGTTAGGATGGGTATAAGGGATGTTTTCCAGAGCTCTATTGCTGAACAACTGCATGCCATGTCCTTCTCTCACAGATGGGCCCCGCCCAATTTTGACGCCATCTGCAGTTGCTACACCCCACGTGTAACTCCAGCATAAAGGCTCCATTTGTCACGCCTCTGATAAGGCTAAGGGACTGACCACCTTCATTCAAGGCTAAGGGACCGAACACATTCATTCAAGCATGAGGGACTGACCGCCTTCATTCAAGGCTAAGGGACTGACTACAATCATTTAAGGCTAAGGGACTGACCTCCTTCATTCAAGGCTAAGGAACTGAACACCCTCTATCAATACTAAAAGACTGATCATCTTCATTTAAGGTTGAGGGATTGAACACCTCAAATTACTCTCTAACTCCACTGTCTACAGTAATAAATCACATCTGTTTTCGACTGAAGAAGCCTGCTGCGCAAGTGAAACGTTTCGGAAAATAAATATGCCAAAGCGTTGCACATACACCATATCTTATTCATCAACTTTTTGGAATTGTAAAAATAAAAATAATAATAATAATAATAATATTTATAACATTATTATTGCATATATAAAAGAAATACACCTGTTACATACCTGTTACTGTTTTCTAGATTTATACTCTCGCATCCCTTTTTGAGACCAGACTTCCGTCTTGACTGCCAGATCAACCAAGCTGTTGCTGCCAGTAGTGTGCGTGACTACATCGCCTTTAAATTTGGCTGATCGTCCACATTACGCTGGAACTGCTAGAGTTTCCTCATTAAAACTTCAAACTTAAGTTTCAATAGCATTTCTCATCTACTGGAAGGTTGAAAAATCTTGGCCCACTGATGTTGACACAGTGTTCTCTAATTGTGCTTGCAGCTCTCCCCACTCTTTACTCAGTTTATCCAATATTTTTTCCTCAAACTCTCATTTCCTGTAAGTTGTTCTCGCAGTCAGTAAATTGGCTGTTCGTAGATTGCCAGTAGTCGCTTCCGGGTGTCATCGCTCCCGATCCTCTGTCTGGTTGACCAGGCTATTGCTGCTTGCCGCCAGAAGACCAATGTATGCACCACAGCCTGGCTGATCAGGCTCTGTTTCAAGGAACTTGTTAAGTTCCTTCTTGAAGACAGTTATAAATTTTCTGGTAATACTCTAATGCACTATGTGAGGATGCTGAAGAACAGTTATTTTTCTTTCTCAGTTCTCATCAAGGTCCTGATTTTCATAGGAGGTATCTGGCACCGTCTGCTAAGCCTCGTGCTTTCATTTCGAGTGATTTAGGAGTGCAGGTTTGGTACCAATCTGTCCAGAATCGTCCAAGTGTTAATAATGAAATGTCTTTCATTATTGAAGGGGCCTTAGTACACAGCAATATTCCAGCCAAGAGAAGACAAGTGACGTAAAGAGTATAACCACTTGACTTGGCATTTCCTGTTTTGAAAGTTCTTTTCTTCCATCGTATCATCTTCCTTACAGTTGCAATAACAACAATGTTGTGATCATTGAATGTGACATTCTCTGACAATATTACTCCCAAGTCCCTAACATTAGATTTCTCCTCTATTTGATAATTCGAATTTGTCTTGCGTTTTGAACTCGTATTTATTTTCTTACTTTTACCGTAACATTGTGTTTGGAATTTGTCCTCAATGAATATCAGTCTGTTGTCAGTGGGCACTTGAAGACTTATTTTATATCAAATTGGAGGCTTCCTGTGTTTCCTTGGATGCCACTCATACAAATTCTTTCCATATCTGCAAAGAATGATACTGTGCTTTGGTTTATGTCTCTATGTCGGATATGAGACTGGAGAAAAAGTGAGCTGAGTATTATGTTCTGAGTCACAGAACTCTTTACTGTGCTCTCCTCTAATTTCACTGTGTTCACTATTATTCACTGGGTTCAATTTTTCATGAACTTATTGTAAATATTCATCTGTCCATCTTTCCCTATATTCCATTTGCACCCATTTTGTGTCAATTACCCAATGGTAATTGTACCTCGTTATGAAAAACTCAATTGGGTCGTTAATTCTTTGGCTGATTATGTATAATCAATGGAAGGGGATTTAGTGGTCTGCAACAATATTAATGGTCTGATGGAAGCACTTGGCATCGACTGCGAACCCAGTCACTGGAGGCTCTTCATAGATTCATCAAAAAGCGAATCTGCTATAACAGCGATAGTAAACCATCAGTTCCAGTGGGCTATGCAACACATAAAAGAAACTTATGAGAATATAAAGCATATGTTGCAATGCATTAAATATGATGAACATCAATGGCAGCTCTGTGGTGACTTAAAGGTTGTTGCTCTTGTGATGGGCTTGCAGGGCTGATACACCAAGTACTGCTGCTTTCTATGTGAATGGGACAGTCGTGCAAGAGGTTCCACTACATCAGGAGACACTGGCCACCTCTTTCCATCATTGGAGTCTGGGATGAAAATGTTCAACATCCACCTCTCATTGAACCAAACAAAATTTTGCTACCACCACTACACAAAAACTGAGGCTCATGAAAAACTTTGTAAAAGCTATTGACAAATCCGCAGGAATTCAAGAATTTAACATAAAATTCCCCTCACTGAGCGACGCTAAATAAGAGAGGGAGTCTTCAATGGTCCTCAGATTCGAGAGTTGCTTGAAGATGGTGACTTTAAATTAGACATTCATGGGGAGGAGAAAGCTGCTTGAAAAGCATTCTAATTAGTGGCGAAGGGATTTCTCGGAAACAGAAGAATTGGTGGAAAACCTCATCAAGGCTTACAAGAACATGGGATGTAACATGTCACTTAAAATTCACTTTTTTGACTCATATTTAGACTTTTTTCCAGCGAACTGTGGGGCAGTTAGTGACGAACATGGTGAAAGGTTTCACCAAGATATTTCAATCATGGAAAAATGGTACCACGGGAAATGGGGCACAAGAATGTTTGCAGTCTATTGCTTGACATTGGCAAGAGATGATTCTTCAGCCCACCATAAGCGTCAAGCAAAAAGGCAGAGAGTAGGTACGAATTAGAGTTTAAAACATACTGACACATATTGTACGTTATAATAAAATAATAAAATATTACATGTATCTTTAAACCTATAACCAATAAGCATTTTTCAAGGTGATACAGTGGAACCTCGGTAATCAAACTTAATTCGTTCCAGAAGGCTGTTCGAGTGCCGATCTGTTCGAGTACCGAACGAATTTTTCCCATAAGAAATAATGTAAATTTGATTAATCCGTTTCAAACCCCCCAAAATTACACTTACAGCGACTTTGCGGTGCATTTTCGTATGGTATTTATGATTGTATTTCGTTTTCTTGGTCTCATTTGATAGAATGAAAGATATATTACAGAAAAAAAGATGATTTTTAATGGTTTATAGAATAAAAGTATCTTGAAATTGAGCTTAAAGTAGCGGAAATGTTCGAATTTTGCTGATGTTCAAGAGTAAACAAATCACATCACGCGTCCAATACATGTCAACTGGTGGGTCTATTATGCTTTCACAAATGTGCTAATATTATTTATACCATTTTTTCAATAATGCAGTAGTCTGCATATAGTAAATCTTTTATTTTTTGTGTGAATAAAAATCAAAATGGAAAGCAAGCATAATATAAGAGAAGCCTGAAATGGGAGGAGTTACAGGAGAGAGAGGGAGGGTCCAGCAGAAGGAGCATTCAATATCTGATGAGTCGTCTTGATAGCCGGATACTAGTGGTGGGCGAATACAATGTTGTGTAATTACGCTAATATAAAGGTTATCTATCACATTTATTCCAACTTGATATCAGAAACACGATAGATAATCTAGACGCACAATAAAGACGCAGAAATTAATAAAAAGGCATATTATATGGAGAGGCGGAGGCGGTGTTTACATCAGGGCAAACACACTTTAACCAGTTTTCGTTTTGGTTGAATGTTATCACTAATCTTCTTAAACCCTATGGTGACTTATACAAATAATATAAAAACACCCAAAAATGCTTAGAAACACGAAATAGTTTACAGTGAAGTTCAGCGGAGTTTTGGACTGAGCGACAACTGTGGGGAGACTGACACATGTTCTGGCAGGTCGTGTTCGTTTGGTCGAGTGCCCAGCAAACGGTCGACTACCTAGCGATTTTTTTTTACCGAACAAAGCGTTCGAGTACCGAATTGTTCGAGAACCGAGGTTCCACTGTATTTGGATTCAGGACAAGAAAATACATAAGAATTAACAAATCTCATTTAAGAAGCGTGTAACTTTTAAAAAACTGTTGACCAGTGTTAGTGACTCACTGAACAAATGAGTCGTGCTGGGACTTAAAACCTTTTACCGGGCAGGAATAACCTGAGTGCCTCCTAAAATCATGTTATATATGACCCCATGGAAGAAAGCGCAGGAAGCTAGCTCCTACTTTATATCCTACCAGTGGGAAGACTAACCATACCACGGATGGGGTTCGAACCCGCGGTCAGAGTGTCTCAAAACTCCAGACCGTCGCGTAAGCCACTGGACCAGCTAGCTTCAATAAGATTCATCCAAGTAGGTATATTTCTACACCATGGTATGGTTTGTTTGCAATCGTGTCATTACGACTTCGTGAGTCAGTGGGTAGACTTCTAGGAGCTATGTCATCTACCTCGTAGCCATTTGTTTTCACATACCACTGACCGGGTAACCAACACGTAAACACTTTCTACTGAGTGTTTATTTCAACCGACTTTTCACTCATGAAGTTCCTGTATCTCAACCATTTTTTCACCACTCCAGAATGACGGTAAGTTATCAGTTTGTTCCCAGTGCAAAATTAAACGTTTTAGGAGGATTTTGATATGTACGAAGTGTGCCATACATTTATAATTAACAATGCCATGTACGTGAACGTGCGCTTGCTGCCATGATATGCAACATCGTCACAGGCAATGAACATTGACATGTGACTTTTCATATATTGAAAATGTGCGTTCAGTTGTAGTTTTGTAATGTTAATATTGCGTTCTTTTGTCTTTTCAGATGTCAGAAAGTTTTTTTTTTTTTTTACGGATCAAGAACCCAAAGAACACTGAAAAGGCTGTCAATGATTATGAAGATGACCCTAAAGTGATAAAGATTCTCCAAATGAAGCAAAAACTGATGAAAAGTGTGAAGTATAACACAACATTAGAAAGGTTGTCATGTTAATTGTGCAACAGAATAAATAACTACTGCGTGTTCAGTGTGCAAGGTAAATAAATCTCTGACAAGAATTGCTTCCCTGTCGACAAGTCTGCTTCGTTGACTTCCACAACAAGTTGACTTCCACAACAAGCTGACTTCCACAACAAGTTGACTTCCACAACAAGTTGACTACCACAACAAGTTGACTTCCACAACAAGTTGACTTCCACAACAAGTTGACTTCCACAACAAGTTGACTACCACAACAAGTTGACTACCACAACAAGCTGACTTCCACAACAAGTTGACTTCCACAACAAGTTGACTTCCACAACAAGTTGACTTCCACAACAAGTTGACTTCCACAACAAGTTGACTTCCACAACAAGTTGACTTCCACAACAAGTTGACTTCCACAACAAGTTGACTTCCACAACAAGTTGACTTCCACAACAAGTTGACTTCCACAACAAGTTGACTTCCACAACAAGTTGACTTCCACAACAAGTTGACTTCCACAACAAGTTGACTTCCACAACAAGTTGACTTACACAACAAGTTGACTTCCACAACAAGTTGACTTCCACAACAAGTTGACTTCCACAACAAGTTGACTTCCACAACAAGTTGACTTCCACAACAAGTTGACTTCCACAACAAGCTGACTTCCACAACAAGCTGACTTCCACAACAAGTTGACTTCCACAACAAGCTGACTTCCACAACAAGTTGACTTCCACAACAAGTTGACTTCCACAACAAGTTGACTTTCACAACAAGGTTCACTGAGCAGTAAGATACGTACTCGGAAATAATTATTTAGAATATATGTCAGATGTAAAGTCACTTGATATTACTTTACAAGAGTTTTAATCAATGAAAAATATCCTTTGTCATATTTTTTGTACAGCGTTCGTATTTTTATAACAATGTTCAATTATCCTGGAAACAGGTTCCTATTATTTGTTTCACACTTTTATGTTGAATAATAAAGTTTAAATATAAATGCATGCCTTTTATTTCAAGTTTTGAAACATTATATTTGGGAAATTGATTATACCTTTTGTGGGTGGTAGGCGCCTGAGTCGATGCTAATTGATTGAATTTTCTAGGAAAAATATTGAAAAATTAAAGAACTTTCAAGACAAAAATTATCTATGTTAGTAAGAGTTAATACTATAAGGACTATATGAGCAGAATTTGTATATATATATATGTTCATGTTTGTGTTTTCTGTCAGTGTATTCTGTCTATTAATAAAGCACTTATATAATATATATAGGGGGTGGTAGGAGAAGAAAATATTCAAACAGCTCCGGGGAGAACCTCGAGTTTTCCCTGAGGTACGTTTATTGTCTTCTCTGAGGATGAGGATCCCCAGCAAGTTCTAGAGGTGGTACCTCCTTATATATATATATATATATATATATATATATATATATATATATATTATATATATATATATATATATATATATATATATATATATAATGCATCCACGAACGAGTGGTTTTAAGCAAATCCCGGCTAGTCGAAGTATTGTTACAGATGTTGCAAGTGTATGGAATAGGTAGTAACCTACTAAATGCTGTAAAGAGTTTTTATGAGGATAGTGAGGCTCAGGTTAGGGTGTGTAGGAGAGAGGGAGATTATTTATAGATGGGGATGCAAAATAAATAAATGCTAGGGTGTTGGGGAGAGGGGTGGAATTAAATTATGGGAAATCAAATACAAAATGGGAGTTGACAGAGTAACTTTTGCTGATGATACTGTGTTTTGGGAGATTCTAAAGAAAAGTTGCAAAGGTTAGTGGATGAGTTTGGGAGAGTGTGTAAAGGTAGAAAGTTGAAAGTGAACTTAGATAAGAGTAAGGTGATGAGGGTATCAAACGATTTAAATAAAGAAAAATTGAAAATCACATTGGAGAGAGTATGGAAGAGGCGAATGTTTGTCAGATATTTGGGAGTTGACTTGTCAGCGGATGGGTTTATGAAAGATGAGTTTAACCATAGAAGTGATGAAGGAAAAAAAGGTGAGTGGTGCGTTGAGGTATCTGTGGAGACAAAAAAAAACTTTATGGAGCCCAAGAGGGGAATGTACGAAAGTATAGTGGTATCAACACTCTTATATGGATGTGAAGCATGGGTTGTAAATGCTGCAGCGAGGAGGCGGCTGGAGGCAGTGGAGATGTCTTGTGTAAAAGCAATGTGTGGTGTAAATATTATGCAGAGAATTCGGAGTGTGAAAATTAGGAGATGTGGAGTTACTAAAAGTATTAGTCAGAGGGCTGAAGAGGGGTTGTTGAGGTGGTTTGGTCATTTAGAAAGAATGGAGCAAAGTAAAATGACTTGGAAGGCGGGCTAGGGGTCGTCCTCGAAAAGGTTGGAGGGAGGGGTAATGGAGGTTTTGTGGACGAGGGGCTTGGACTTCCAGCAAACGTGCGTGAGCCTGTTAGGAGTGAATGGAGACGAATGGCTTTTAGGACCTGACGAGCTGTTGGAGTGTGAGCAGGGTAATATTTTGTGAAGGAATTCAGGGAAACCGGTTAGCCGACTTGAGTCCTGGAAATGGGAAGTACAATGCCTGCACTTTAAAGGAGGGGTTTGGAATATTGGCAGTTTGGAGGGACTTCTAAACTGCAAAGACAGTGATTATGTATGAGTGATGGTGAAAGTGTTGAGTGATGAAAGTAATTTTCTTTCTTTCTGGGTTTTTTTCTTTCTTTTTGGGTCACCCTGCCTCGGTGGGAAACGGCCGATGTGTTAAATATATATATATATATTTTTTATTAACACATCGGCCGATTCCCACCAAGTCAGGGTGGCCCGAAAAAGAAAAACTTTCATCATCATTCACTCCATCACTGTCTTGCCAGAAGGGTGCTTTACACTACAGTTATAAAACTGCAACATTAACACCCTCCTCAAGAGTGCCGGCACCGTACTTCCCATCTCCAGAACTCAAGTCCGGCCTGCCGGTTTCCCTGAATCCCTTCATAAATGTTACTTTGCTCACACTCCAACAGCACGTCAAGTATTAAAAACCATATGCCTCCATTCACTCCTATCAAATACGCTCACACATGCTTGCTGGAAGTCCAAGCCCTCGCACACAAAACTTCCTTTACCCTCCTCCAACCTTTCCTAGGCCGACCCCTACCCCGCCTTCCCTCCACTACAGATTTATACACTCGAAGTCACTCTGTCTCGTTCCATTCTCTCACATGTCCAAACCACCTCAACAACCCCTCCTCAGCTCTCTGGACAATCGTTTTGGTAATCCCGCACCTCCTCCTAATTTCCAAACTCCGAATTCTCTGCATTATATTCACACCACACATTGACCTCAGACATGACATCTCCACTGCCTCCAGCCTTCTCCTCGTTGCAACATTCATCACCCATGCTTCACACCCATATAAGAGCGTTGGTATAACTATACTCTCATACATTCCCCTTTACTTCCATGGACAAGGTTCTTTGTCTCCACAGACTCCGAAGTGCTCCACTCACCCTTTTCCTCTCATCAATTCTATGATTCACCTCATCCTTCATAGACCCATCCGCCGACATGTCCACTCCCAAATATCTGAATACATTCACCTCCTCCATACTCTCTCCTCCAATCTGATATCCAATCTTTCGTCACCTATTCTTTTTGTTATCCTCATCACCTTACTCTTTCCTATATTCACTTTCAATTTTCTTCTTTTACACACCCTACCAAATTCATCCACCAACCTCTGCAACTTCTCTTCAGAATCTCCCAAAAGCACAGTGTCATCAGCAAAAGCAACTGTGACAACTCCCACTTTGTATTTGCTTCTTTATCTTTTAGCCCAACACCTCTTGCCAAGACCCTCGCATTCACTTCTCTTACAACCCCATCTATAAATATATTGAACAACCACGGTGACATCACACATCCTTGTCTAAGGCCCACTTTTACTGGGAAAAAGTCCCCTTCCCTCCTACACACTCTAACCTGAGCCTCACTATCCTCATAAAAACTCTTCACTGCTTTCAGTAACCTTCCTCCTATTCCATACACCTGCAACATCTGCCACATTGCCCCTATCTACCCTATCATACGCCTTTTCCAAATCCATAAATGCCACAAAACATCTTTACCCTTATCCAAATACTGTTCACCTATATGTTTCACTGTAAACACTTGGTCTACACACCCCTACCTTTCCTAAAGCCCCTTGTTCATCTGCTATCCTGCTTTCTGTTTTACTCTTAATTCTTTCAATAATAACTCTACCATACACTTTACCAGGTACACTCAACAGACTTATTCCCCTATAATTTTTGCACTCTCTTTTGTCCCCTTTGCCTTTATACAAAGGAACAATACACGCTCTCTGCCAATCCCTAGGTACCTTACCCTCTTCCATACATTTATTAAATAATAGCACCAACCACTCCAAAATTATATCCCCACCTGCTTTTAACATTTCTATCTTTATCCCATCAATCCCAGCTGCCTTACCCCTTTCATTCTACCCACTGCCTCACGAACTTCCCTACACCTACAACTGGCTCTTCCACACTCCTACAAGATGTTATTCCTCCTTGCCCTACACACGAAATCACAGCTTCCCTGTCTTCATCAACATTTAACAAATCCTCAAAATATTCTCTCCATCTTCCCGATACCTCTAACTCTCCATTTAATAACTCTCCTCTCCTATTTTTAACTGTCTTTTTTCTGTCTCATAAACACGCTGGATAACAGGTATATCTAGCTACTTCTACTTACACTTTAGGTCACACTACACTGGCATACACATGCATATATATACATACACACATCTAGGTTTTTCTTCTTTTCTTAATAGCTCTTGTTCTTTTTATTTTCTCTATTGTCCATGGGGAAGTGGAAAAGAATCTTTCCTCCGTAAGCCATGCGTGTCGTATGAGGCGACTAAGATGCCGGGAGCAATGTGCTAGTAACCCCTTCTCCTGTACAAATCTACTAAAAACGAGAAGAAGAAAAACTTTATAAAACTAGGTTGTCTGAATGTGCGTGGATGTAGTGCGGATGATAAGAAAGAAATGATTGCCGATGTTATGAATGAAAAGAAGTTGGATGTCCTGGCCCTAAGCGAAACAAAGCTGAAGGGGGTAGGCGAGTTTCAGTGGGGAGAAATAAATGGGATTAAGTCAGGAGTATCTGAGAGAGTTAGAGCTAAGGAAGGGGTAGCAATAATGTTGAAAGATCAGTTATGGAAGGAAAAGAGGGAATATGAATGTGTAAATTCAAGGATTATGTGGATTAAAATAAGGGTCGGATGCGAAAAGTGGGTCATAATAAGCGTGTATGCACCTGGAGAAGAGAGGAGTGTAGAGTAGAGAGAGAGATTTTGGGATATGTTAAGCGAATGTATAGGAACTTTTGAACCAAATGAGAGAGTAATTGTGGTAGGGGACCCAAATGCTAAAGTGGGAGAAACATGCAGAGAGGGTGTAGTAGGTAAGTTTGGGGTGCCAGGTGTAAATGATAATGGGAGCCCTTTGATTGAACTTTGTATAGAAAGGGGTTTAGTTATAGGTAATACATATTTTAAGAAAAAGAGGATAAATAAGTATACAAGATATGATGTAGGGCGTAATGACAGTAGTTTGTTGGACTATGTATTGGTAGATAAAAGACTGTTGAGTAGACTTCAGGATGTACATGTTTATAGAGGGGCCACAGATATATCAGATCACTTTTTAGTTATAGCTACAGTGGGAGTAAAAGGTAGATGGGATACAAGGAAAATAGAATCAGTAAGTAAAAGAGAGGTGAAGGTTTATAAACTAAAAGAGGAGGCAGTTAGGGTAAGATATAAACAACTATTGGAGGATAGATGGGCTAGTGAGAGTGTAGGCAATGGGGTCGAAAATGTATGGGGTAGATTTAAAAATGTAGTGTTAAAGTGTTCAGCAGAAGTTTGTGGTTACAGGCGAGTGGGTGCGGAGGGAAGAGGAGCGATTGGTGGAATGATGATGTAAAGAGAGTAGTAAGGGAGAAAAAGTTAGCATATGAGAGGTTTTTACAAAGTAGAAGTGATGCAAGGAGGGAAGAGTATATGGAGAGAAAAAGAGAGGTTAAAAGAGTGGTGAAGCAATGTAAAAAGAGAGCAGATGAGAGAGTGGGTGAGATGTTATCAGCAAATTTTGTTGAAAATAAGAAAAAGTTTTGGAATGAGATTAATAATATATATATATATATATATATATATATATATCCCAACAACTACAAACAGTCGCACTGGGATGGCCCAATAGTAGAGAATATAGCCTCAGCAATGCTTCAGAGTGTGTCAGGGAAGGATAGAGCCCGCCTACTTGCAGTGAGAGCTCCTCATGCAGGGGACTTTCTTTTGGCTGTTCCCAACTCCAGCCTTGGCACACGCCTCGACCCACAGACCATCCGCATTGGTGTTGCCCTTCGACTTGCCGCCCCTATTCTCGCCGAACACAGGTGTATTTGTGGCAGTGAAGCAGCAGACCGATTCGGGTACCATGGTCTTGTGTGTCGTAAATCCGAGGGAAAGATTGCAAGACATGAAGAGGTTAATAACATTATCAAGAGGAGCCTCACAACAGCCGGATGCCCAGCAGTAAGGGAACCACCCCAACTATGCAGATCTGATGGCAACCAAAAGCGTCCAGATGGTATCACCCTTCAAGCCTGGACAGACGGCAAGCAGGTGGTGTGGGACTACACATGTGCATCTACCTTGGCTGATACCTATCTCCAGTACACCAGGGAGGAAGGAGGGGCTGCTGCCACCTTCAGGGAGTCCCAGAAGTCGAGAAAATATGGAGAACTTGCCCATCATTATATGTTTGTTCCCATAGGCTCAGAGACCCTTGGCTCATGGGGAAAGAGTGCATCTAAGTTCCTCAAGGAGCTGGGCAAAAGACTCAACAGGGTAACTAGGGATCCCAGGGCAGCTAGTTTTCTGTTCCAGCGACTCAGCGCTGCTGTTCAGAGGGGTAATGCATGCTGTATTCTGGGCACGCGCCCCAGCTCGGAAGAGCTGGATGAGATTTTCGCATTATAATCAGTGACAAAGATGTAACAATATGTACTAGACATGTATCTCTCACCTCGTGTATTGTATATGCCATCTTTATATCAACAATGTATCTCTCAAATCTTTTGTACCATATTATGTAATAAAATATACCTATTGGTAAAAAAAAATTAAAAGATGGGGTGGTAGGGAAGTGGAATATTCAAATGGCTTCAGGAAGAAATCCAAATATTCTTCCTTGAAGCCTTTTATCCACTTCTATATAATATATATATATATATATATATATATATATATATATATATATATATATATATATATATATATATATATATGTAAGGTTTTAATTTCAAGAAATTCAATAAAAAAAATCCTCCCAATTAATTCGTAATACCAAAAAATTTTTTTCCAAGATGGGACCATTAACCTCTTTCAAATCTGAAAATGGTCGTCGTAATTTATGGCCACAAATCAGACCGAAATGACACTGTGAATATTTATACAAGCACTCGCTCATCCCAATCTCCAGGATATTCCTGGCAGTAAATTTCCCATTATTAGAAATCCCCAAAGGGACTAATATTTTTTATTTTCGTCCATAACTTTCCGATTTTCTTTCGCTTATAGCTCGAGAACCCCTCATCTTATCGGATTCAAATTTCGTACTCTTGTGTACGGTAACGAGGACCAGATTCTAGAAACAAATGCCATGTGCAGGTGCCCTGCCACCAAAGTTATTGAAGCCACTCACAGTATCCTGGAATGGCTTGCATAACTTCTAATATTCTTAATGACGCGATTTCGAGCGTTCAAAAAAAAGGTGCCACCTAATTCTACGATGGCGGAGAGTGAGATTCAGACGAACAGAAGCAGGAGACCGAGGTTCAAGGTATCACAAGGTGCTGTGCTGTGACGGTGTGTTGCAACAGTTTCTACGACTCTACCTTAAAATTATTTTATCAACGAGTACATGAAATTGCTCTTACAATTACACCTCAGAATTGTGCAGCGAGACCAAAACATTTGAGTTGCAAGATCAATAATTTGATTGATGTCTTTCAATTAAATGGAACCAAGATAATAGAGAAGCTGGATCAACTTAAAACTAACTGTATACCTCGCCTATAGTGGGAAAAAAAGAAACACATTATCTTTTAACAATTATTTCCCGATGAGATTAACAAAGAGGAACACAAATGGCATCCTAGAAATTTATATTTATTGAGGCTTTGAGGCAAACAAACTACATAATATTAAATAAGTAGAAAGATTAAAGCAAAATAAATGCCGATCCGGACGAACTGTTATCAAGAGTTCTTAACAAATACAAGATGGACCTTAGTGAGCTGATAAGCATTAATTATTTCACTGTAATGGAGTATTGTACCTGTCACATGGTAATTAAATACATAACACAGTATAAATCAAGAGATAAGCCCCAACTATAGAATTACCGCCCCATTAACCTGACTCTAAGAATAAGCAAATTACTATAATTAATAATAGCGGACACAATTAGAAATTACCTTCAGCATAATTTGTTTACCGAGTCTCAACCTGGAGTCCCAACCTGGAGTCTCAACCTGGAGTCTCAACCGGGTTCGTACAACACATCTCACTGACTTTCTTCAGTACAGCATTTGAGGCAGTGGACCATAATAAAGAATACGAGGTTGTTAATAGGTTTTCAGTAAGGCTTTTTCACAAAAGATTGTTAAAGAAATGGCAGCACATGGTACCTGGAGAAAGAATCTCTTATGGATTAAGACATTGTATTAAGTAATAAGTAGAGGAGTTTGTATAAATGGGGTGAAATCAGAATATTAAATATTTATTATTATTATGAGTAGCAGTAGTAGTAGTAGTAACAGTATTAGTAGTTGTTGTAGCAACGGTATTAGTAATTGTAGTAGTAGTGGTAGTAGCATTTGCAGCAGCAGTAGTAATAGCTGTGGAAATAAAAGTAGTAGCAGTAGTAATAGGAGTGGTGGTGGTGTAAATAATTGAAGTAGTAGTGGAAGTAGTAGGAGTAGCAGTAGTAATAGGAGTGATGGTGGTAGTAGTAGCAGTAATTGCAGAAGATTCATTTTTTATTTTACTACTGATTCATTTTATTTCATGACATGCAGTACAGTATAAACATGCACTACAAGTGACATGTACCCACACAGACATGCACTACACCTGACATGTACCCACACAAAATAAAATACTATTGTACTATATATATTTTCCCCGCCACTCATAGCTAAATAATCATATTTCTACTTATTACTTGATGTTGTAGCCAACCTGTTCTATATTTCATTACAAAATCATTTATATTATATATATATATATATATATATATATATATATATATATATATATATATATATATTATATATATAATGTGTCAATAAAGAGCATGAAAATACACGAAAAATGATGCCTCTGTTTTACAAGTTTGAAAAAATGTAGAATTCTTATTGCTCTAGTATCAGCATGAAGCTTGTGTAATAAAGCTGAAAAAATAAAAATCTATTACATATTAGGACCAGAACTATGAGTGGGTAACTATATTTTTTTCAAAATATATGTTAGGACATCATTAAAAAAATATTAAAATACTTGTAACAACCAATATATAACTGTACCTCTTGTTGCTTCATGGCTTTGTAGCCAATTTGTTTAGTCTTTATGTCCAAATGATTTTGAAAATAAATCATGCAATATTTTAATGAAAAACTGGGTAAGGCATGAACAATTATATACCTGTTTTAGCAGTCTGCTTGAATAAAATACAAAATTCTTAATGATCAATGATTGAAAGTATAATTATACTACTCTATACAGTAGTACTTAGACTGTTGGGTTTAGTCCTGACTCTTTCTCTTCTCCTTCAGCTCTTCCTCTCACCGGCTATTCTTCTTCTGTCCCCACTTCCCCCTCGCCCCTAGTGGGTCCTTACCTGAGAGTCTGAACTAACTAATTATACTCATAACTGAGCGCTAAACCCATAAGGGTCTTGAAGCAGCTAGCGTTTAAGAAAGGAACATTATTTTTAAGTGAAAAACATGTTATATAAATGTGCAGCAGCATTGTGGCTATTGCTGTCAGTGGGTCACCCCATCGTTTCTTTCAAAGCATTTGAAAAAAAATGCCATTTTAAAAATATTAAAATACCTACAGTATAACTAAAATCTTCATCACTGTTGCATAGTTGCAAGTCATAATCAGGCAATATGATTTAAATAATAACAAGGATGTATCATAATTAATCCTTTTAAAATTTTTAATATCAGAATAAAATTCTGCATAAAGCTTATGTAATCTGAGTTTCTAGCAAATCACTTCGTGTTTACAGAACTTAATAATCCAGATTATTGGATCTAGTATTTTCACGAACATACATTAGATTTTACTAGTGTTAATTTGTAACTTTAAATACATCACTTTTACACCAAAACAATTATTTTTTAATGTTTTTTTTTTTAAACAGCAAAATAAACAGTATCACCTGCATATGTACCATTGTTTACTTCAAGAAAATGGAATCTACATCCCACTTCCATAGAGACTGAATTTTTAATAACACTATCAATTAAAAATTTGAAAAGGAATGTAAGAGGATACATACCACCTTGTCGGACACCCTTGTTAATGATATAATAATCACTTTCTTTTACCTCCCCATAAAATTCTTGCCTCCAGGTTTCTTAACTAATACATTATAAGATTTATATCAGGAGGGGCTCCTCTGTCAACAAACATATCCCCTAGAATAAAGTAGTCCACCTTATCCATGAAAGCAGCAAATGTTCTTCCTTCCTTTCTTCTTCATATAGGCCTAAGTGTTTCTTTCATCAACCGTCAGTAATGGATAATCTCGTACTGAATCAAAATTGTCTAAAATAAAATTGTATGATTTCTTGAATTATATCCAACAAATACATTTCAAATAATTTCATTAAACAAGATCTCATAGCAGGTCTATAATCTGATGACTCAGCAGAGTTAACTTTCCTCTCTTTTATAAGAGGATGTATGTCACCCTTCAGTAAATTATTAGGAATATAACAAAGATTGTAACAAGCATTTATTAAACATGTAATATATAGCAACAAATCCTGGGAGCCATGTTTCCACAACTTGATCTTGGTTACAGCGTTGTCTGCGAGTCTTTGAATAAAGTTCGTTGCGGAAGTTAGTCTGTTGGGTAACTTGGATGATATTTTTGAGTGTTATCTTGAAGTCTTGTGATTGCAGCATGAACCGGGGCCTCCAGCTTTTCCTTACTGACGATTTCTTTTCTGAAAGAGCACTTGGCTGAAGTGGGTGGTGATCATTCTTGCAGTTGCGACTTTTTGGTTGAGAGGTAGAGGGGCAGTCCTTACGAGTGTGTCCTTTAGTGCCGCAGTTGGAGCAGAATTTCTTTTCCTTCAAAGGACAGTCCTTGGTGAGGTGGGTATATGCTCATCAGTTCCAACACTGGATGAAATGGTGAAGTCGCTTAGGTTCTATGTTCTTGGGATTAATGTGGTAATATGAGATAAGTAGATCTTCACTAAGTGCCTGAGATGCCATAGAGATTTTAGCGAGTTTGGCCTTGATAATAGTGCTGGCAGTTGAAATTTTTGTGATGGAGTCGACGCTGGCTCAGTCATTTAGATCTTCAATGAGTTGTCAGTTGATTGACTGTTGACTTCGCGAACAATCTTCTTTAAGAACACCTATCTCATGGCCCTCAACGCAAGGAAAGGAGCCACTTCGAAGTCACTGTCCTTGAGAACGGTTATAGCCGAGGTGGTTTTGATTTTGTTGGCTTTGTCATTGTTAAAGCAGATGGCGATGAAAGAGGCCTTAATACTGAGGAGGCTGTACAGTTTCACCTGTAGGGTGGTCGTCAGGAGTGTTGCCAGAGTCTATTACGATAAAATCCTTGCTGGACAAAACCCCGATAGGGCGGAACCCACCTAAGTAGAAGACAGGAAAGACAATGCAAATATAGAAGAGGTAAACAGAGGAGGAGAAAAAGATCAGGTCAAGTCACGAGTGTTCTGAAGTTCAGAGCATTTGATAATGTAATGAGAAAGGAAAGCATCTACAGAGACAAAGCCAGGATAAAGATTCATGTTAGGAAAGTTATTTATAAGGGATGCGTCAACAAGACGGCGTCTGTGAAGGATAGAAAAAGGTAGACAGTTTTGGCAGAGGACCAGTTAATAAGATGACTGTAGTTTTTTTATTAACTGGTCTGTCAGAGAGCGTCCAGTTTCTAAAAAGTATTGGAGGCGACAAGAGGAGCAGGAAATGGAGAAAACTTTGGAAGCATCAATAGCAGGAAAAGAGGTATGAACTAGATAGAAGTCTATTTAGCACGTGAGAAGGCAGAGTTTATGGAATTGGGAGGATAGCCAAGGCGAGAGAACGAGCTGCGAGAGTGGAAATTTCCGAATCAAAGAACTGAGGGTCACAAATGCGGAGGACACGGAGAAAGACAGAAACAAGAACACTTTTCTTAAGAGAGCATGGTAAGAAAAATAGTGAATGTGCATGCCACTGTGCATAGGCCTGCGATAAATGGAAAAAGGAAAGCCTGTAGCCGAGCGATGGACATGTATATCAATGAAAGGAAGCAAAGAGTTAGATTCCCATTCAGTTTTGAACTTGACAGGAGGAACAAGATTGTTAATACTATTTTGTGTTAGTAAAAAAAAAAAAAAGGGGTAAAGGAGAGCCTATAAAAAAAAAACATACCACGGGTGGGGTTCGAACCCGCGGTCAGAGAGTCTCAAAACTCCAGACCGTCGCGCAAGCCACTGGGCCAGCTAGCTTCAATAGATTCATCCAACTAGGTATATTTCTACACCATAGGTTGGCATGGCTACCACTGGTCTGAAGTTTTACAGATCTCTGCTGCGGGTACGAACCCCAACCCAAGTGGTATGGTTGATATGTAATCGTGTCATTACGATTTCGTGGTCAACTGTAGAGAGCTATAACAATAAACCCTGAAAGTCTGGGAAAATTAGCTTCAAAAGGAAAAAGGTTGATTCTACACAGAGGAGCAAGATTAAAGCACGTCTGGTAAATGAGATAATTCCCGATACTAACACTGTTTTTTTTGTCATGTGTATTAGATTTCGTCATCCATTAAGGCCTCTGCCAAAAGTTTGGGTTATCCTTCTTGGGTTAGTCAACACAGAGGAGAAAGATTAAGAAAACATCAGTTTATAACATAACATTCCATATGAATCATGTCTTTTTTTGTATCTTAGAGTATAACAGTCATCCTTAAATGGTCCTCTGCACAAGACTTGCCTAACCTTTCTTTATTTCCAGATCTTTAATACCCTTATCATAACTTCTCTGAATCATGTTGGTTTTTGTCCAATGCAAGTTTACTCTTCTCTTCTTTCTATATTTAATACTTCTTTCTTCTCAAGTTTGTCATCTCTCTTTTCTTGTTCTTATAGACTATTACTACTGCTACTACTATTTCTTCACTAACATTCCACTACCACCTTATTTCCACCTCTGCCACTGTTACACTACTACTACTACTACTTATCTTACTACTACGCTACTACTCCCTCCTCCCGTTCCATGTCCCCTCCTCGTGTATATTCTGGTTCCCTTCCCTTCGCGCTTATGTATGACTTGTTAATGGTCCAAGTTGAACCTAAACATCGTCGTAAGTCTCCATCACCTACGCGCAGGTTATTTGTATATTAACTTAAGATGGACCGAAACTTCGTCTGAAATTTCGACTCTCAAGGCAGCTTACTTATGAAGTCATCCAGCGAAGATATTAAACATATTATTATTATATATTAATTACTGTTATTTGTTTAGGAGCATTATAAATATTGCTATTAAAATTACTGTTGCATTTCATATAATTTCCACAGAATGAAATGTTACATATATGGAGCCGTTGGAAGAGACAGCAGGTGTACTAAAATATGTAATAATCCAACTCATTTCGGATAATAGGGCAATTAAATGTCATTTAATGAACAGTTACACACTGTATGTGTTATGAGGTTGCTGGGGGTACAATTGTATTAAAAACTATTTTTGGTAATAACATTGGCATTATTTTTAGTGGCAGTGTCATTTATTTATCGTCTGTTCTGTGGGATATATGTTTAGTAGCAGAAAACTGACGTTCGTAGATATTACTAACACAGGTGTAGTCTAGTGGTCTGCACATCTGGTTGTAGCACGATAAACAAGGTAGAAACGAGTAACGAGCAAAAGGCAGCACAGTACTTATTATATTTCCTTCACCAAACAGCAAGCAATAGTATAATACAGAGGATATATACAGAAAGGCAAATTGCAAGCAAGAGACAATGAGAACCGTCTTCGACCAGACGTGGAGTTAAGTCTGCCAATGTTGATTCACGAGTGTCCCACATCGTTTCACAACTTTGGCGAGCTTCCTTGTCATTGGCTGGTTGAACCAAGGTGTACATAACGAGGGAAAACCCTCGTGTATGTGACATACACCGAATATATTGTAACATACTCTTAGCATGCCACAGTAGATGTACGTGTGAAGATAAATGATATACCTTTGACATACCTTTGAGCCCGGCCATGGGCCAGGCATTATCTGGTGCTTTCCTGGTCAACCAGGCTGTTGCTGCTGGAGGCTCGCTGCCCCACATATCCATCACAGCCTGGTGAAGATACCTGTCCATCTTTTTCTTGAAGACTTCTATACTTGTTCCAGCCGTATTTCTGATAGCTTCTGGTAGGATGCTGAATAGTCTGAGGCCACGAATGTTGATACAGTGTTCCCTTATTGTGCCCACCGGACCCCTGCTTCTCACTGGGTTTATTTTACACTTCCTCCCACATCTCTCACTCCAGAATGTTATGGCAGTGTGCAGACTTTGGACCAGGCCCTCGATTACTCTCCAGGTATATATTATCATGTATCTCTCTCTCTTCCCAGTAATTTAAATGCTTTAATACCTCTATGTGTGCCGTAAACGATCTCTGTATTTGTTCAAGCTCTGATATTTCTCCTGCCTTGAACGGGGTCGTCAACACTAAGCTCTATTCCAGATGAGGGAGCACTAGCGATTTGAAGAGTCTCACCACTGGCATTAATTTTCCTTATTTTGAAAGTTCTGAACACCCACCCCGTCATCCTCCTGGCTGTCGTGATCTTTGTCTTATTTTCTTTGTGAGAAAGGTCAACTGACATAATTACTCCTAGGTCTTTTACGTGTTCCTTTCGTTCTATTTGGTGATCCTTTTAAGTTTTGTATACAGTGTTTCTTTTGAGTTCTACTTTCTTTCCATAACTAAGCAGCTATAACTTATCACCATTGAACATGTTCTCCACTGCTCACTGGAAAATACTGCTAATATCTTCCTGTAATTTTTCAGTGTCTTCTACCGTAGTGACTTTCATGTTTATTTTAGTGTCCGTTTTGGTCGCGCTTCCAACGCCTCCTTAATTCTGTCATAGTGTTTCAGCAGCTGTGACAGCCATGTTTGTCCTGCTCTAAAGCCATGCTGGTTCGGGTTATGTTGGTTGTGCTGGTCCATGAAATTTGTAATCTGCCGTCTCATCACTTTTTCGAAAATTTTTATGATGTGGGAAGTTAGGGCTACTGGTTTGTAATTGTTAGCTAGTGCTCTACTACCTTTCTTATGCAACGGAGCTATGTCTGCACTCTTTAATGTCTCCGGTTCAGAGAACGGACAGGAAGGATGAATTAGACACTTGTGCAACACTTGGGTATCTTTATTGCTGAAACGTTTCGCCAGCCAGTGGTTTCCTCAGTCCAATACAAAGGAGAATGGTTGAAAATCAGGAGGTTGAGGTATTAAGTTCTTCAGCGTGGCTTATATAGTGCAGACAGGAGAGGTGAAGCAGTCGTAGGCGGTGTCACCCTGGACAAATGTACAAGTGGAAGTAGGTCATGTCTGTAGGCTAGGCAAGCGTAGAATTCCTCGTATCAGGATCCCAAGATGATGCTGTATCTGACAGGAATGTAGATAACTGGTTCAGAGAACCGACAGGTTGGTGAATTAGATACTTGTACAACACTCGGGTATGTGTCTAGTTCAACAACCTGTGTCCCCGTTCAGAGGACACAGGGGTTTCCCCCAGTGAAACTTTTAGTGCTGAAACTTTAAAGTGCGTGTGATCTCCAGTGTGAGGTAGATGCTGTCATTCGTCTGCTAAAATTTAAAAACTTCTAAAAGATAGGAGTGCGTCTGAAGACAATGTGATTTTTCTTCCTTCATGTATGGTGGAATTATGTATTTCGATGATGCATGTAATTCCAAGAGTTCAGGTTGGTTAGTTGACATTGTATTTGTGATCATTGACAGTAAGAATCAAATGACTAGAAGGTACTAGCTATACAAGTCTTGCAGTAACAATATGAATGTCGGTGTGGTGCTAATACTTTTCGAAAAGGGTTGTAAATGGTATGGTTTTTACCGATAAACTGAGAAAAATGACACTTGTGTGCAGTTCAGGACATTTTTTAAAGAAAACGTTTCGCCACGAATTCCTTCATCGGTTCTAATAGAGCGTAAATTAGAACAGGTTAATATATAGTGGACAATACAAGTGATCAGAAACAAACGTGAGGTGAGTTAGGAGGTAAGTCAAATTTTCAGAAAATGTGTTGGACAAATATATATAAGTGAGAGGGGTTGGATTTGAGCAAGGCCTGCCTACTGCCTAGCATAGGCCAGTCTCTGCATGGATAACTATTTTTTAACCAAAAGTTTGGAAACACTGAAGATTCCAGCCCTTTGCGGGATTGTGTCAGTGTTGGTCAGGCTGCAGCTCCCTGAAACTTTCGCCTCTGTCGATCGTTTTACGGATGATTAGTTGTGCTTCAGGCGCTGTTGTGATAATCCTGCCTGCAGGCGTTTCCGTGTTCTCCAACTCTAATCCTTATTGACCTAGCAGTTTCTCCCACATACCTCTTGTCACATTCACCACAAAGTTTTATGTATTCCCCGGCACTGGTTGAAGGCTCTCCTATGTGTTTCTGCACCAAGATTTTGACTAAGGAGGTTGAGTTGGCGGCTATTTTGATGAGTTAGTAGTTTAATATTTTGGCCACATTAGATGCCACATTACTGACCGGCTAAACGAAGAGTCTGGCCACTACCTCCACGGTTGCGTAGTCGTTCGTGTTGGGAGAAACCCAAGTGAAATGAAAGCGCATTCTTCCTCTAAAAACTAGGAACTGGAGATGCCTAACCCTGTCTTGACGTTGAGATTGGGAGTAAAAAAATGAGATCCTTTTCGTAAGTAGATTTACGGTAAACCTTGAACGAGTCTCCTGTCGCAGTCCAGAAACAATCCAAATTTTCTGTAAATGAAATAAAGCAGATTTGCAATTCTTAAGCTGATCAGGTGAGGCATCCTTAATTATTACTATAATTAAAATAATGTCACAATTTAGTCTCACTAATATCAACCCTATAACAATCCGAAGTTTTCTCTAAGATATATCAATGTTAAAAGTTTGAAGAATTTAGGTTCTCAAATTAATCACAGAACGTTAAAGAAATAAAATAATACCAACTTTAGGAATTCCCATTTTATTTAAGGGATATCTAATGTGTATTAACTTACATTGGAATTTCCACACCTTATTAGGCATCTTGAAATATGGATAACTATACTACAGTAGTTGTGGGAACTTCCTTTTACTAAACACAGAACAAACACTACCTGTACAAGAATGGTATACAATACCGACAGTATGAAATAAAGACACATGTGCAACATCTGGGTATCTTTATTGTAGACGTTTCGCCATCCAGTGGCTTTATCAATACAAATTCTAGGACACTATGTGAAGACAGTAGAACTATATACAGAAGATGAGGTTATCAGTCCCTCGGCCTTGGAGTGGTGTGAACATCACGGAGTCGTTGAGTTACTGGAGCAGAGGCAAGAGGCTGGCGCTTATATACTAATGTCAGGTGGAAAGGACGTGTAGCAGACGAGGGCATAGTCACTGGTAACCCATCTCTTTGGGTATGATCTACTTCCACTGGGAAATCCCGCCTACCAGTGACTATGCCCTCGTCTGCTACACGTCCTTTTCCACCTGACGTTAGTATATAAGCGCCAGCCTCTTGCCTCTGCTCCAGTAACTCAACGACTTCCGTGATGTTCACACCACTCCAAGGCCGAGGGACTGATAACCTCATCTTCTGTATATAGTTCTACTGTACTGGAACAATGACGTAGCATTCATCATTTCAAAATCCACAAGATGTATCACTAAACCAGGACACAACCTTCATAATAGCACCATTCCCTGAGTCTACTCCATTCCCTTCACTGGTGGTGATAAACAATCCACCGGAGAGACCACATACAGCTTAAACACCAGAATACACCTACACCCTTACAAAGCTCATAACACAATAACACTTGTTATCCAGAGAGACAAACAAATACCCTCTGGCACAGCAAGATCAAAAAGTCATCCTCATGGAAGGGGACAGTTCCAGATGATTATGTTTACAAGCAGAAGTATTACGTGCACAAAATACAACTGAACAAAACCAAATTTAATCTTGTTTAGGTAAACCTCTAGCGCACATAATATTAGGTGGTCATTTACAGAAATATGATTAGGTAAACTTTGATGCCTAACATTGATCAATATGACTGATGCATTTCTTTATTTGCGGTGCCAATCTAGGAGCCTTGACCTATGATCCATTCATTACGACCTTTGATTTTCAAACTACAAATTGTTCCAATTTATGTGACCAAGAGCCATATGGAAACTCACCTTACCTTCAAGAATAAATATGCATCCGTATGTCTTGACAAAGCTCTGCATGAGTCTTTGCCAAGTTTTTTTTAATTCTAGTAATAACGAAGTACGTTATGCTAAGGTCACTCTCTTAGGAACTTTCTTTTCTCCTAGTAATTACAGTGTGTGAGTGGGCAAGCCATTAAATCTTGCAAATGCAGTATGTCAGCAGAGTGAACAACTTGAACAATGCTTGTCTGTTCAATTGATATTCATAGAACCATTTGACAAATGGAAATAGAGCACAACTGACCGACAAACAGATCAATGTTCAGCTGAGAAAGTGTCCTGAATTAGCCTTCATCAGCATATAGATCAACTTTAATATGCACACACCTGGAACCCCGCTGCACACACCTGGAACCCAGCTGCACACACCTGGAACCCAGCTGCACACACCTGGAACCCAGCTGCACACACTTGGAACCCAGCTGCACACACCTGGAACCCAGCTGCACACACCTGGAACCCAGCTGCACACACCTGGAACCCAGCTGCACACACCTGGAACCCAGCTGCACACACCTGGAACCCAGCTGCACACACCTGGAACCCAGCTGCACGCACCTGGAACCCAGCTGCACACACCTGGAACCCAGCTGCACACACCTGGAACCCAGCTGCACACACCTGGAACCCAGCTGCACACACCTGGAACCCAGCTGCACACACCTCCTGAACCCAGCTGCACATACCTCCAGGAACCCAGCTGCACATACCTCCAGGAACCCAGTTGCACATACCTCCAGGAACCCAGCTGCACATACCTCCTGGAACCCAGCTGCATACACCAACAGAGCTTGGACTCCTATTACGAATATGCTGTTTAAATACTGCCTCGCTGAAGGTGTAGTGTATGGAGACCCTTAATCTCGAAGAAGCAGTCGACGATTTTATACAATGGAACAACAATCAGTAAAGGATGTTTCACAGAATTAACGACCAGTTTTCTAGAAGAGAAGATGTAACGCTAAATTTTGTCTGCATGAAAGTGAACAAAGTTAGCAATTAACGGGCTAGTGAAGGGCAAAGAATTTTCGATGGGCAAAGAATTTTCTTCTCACATGCCCTAGTGGACACAGTATTTTCAAACTTGCATAAAACGTCTATAATATGTTCTTAAAATATTATTCAGGGCCTGCTATAAAACTCTGCTACACACTGGGTGTCTCGTTAACGCTAGTAGCACTCCCTGAGGAAGACCATTAAGCTCTTCAATAAACATAAATTTACTGGATGTAGAGTTTCAGGATTCATGTCAAAATTTAAGTCGCTGATAAACAGGGATGTGTTCTTCAGGCACTCCACCTTATGGGCAGTCTTTACTTAACTAACTAACATGATGACCTGAAGAGGTCTCTTAAAGACGATTTCAAGGTTCCTGACTAAACAAAAGAGGTCAGACCCCTATGGCACAATATTCTAGTTACTGACGACTTATAGGCCTGCTCGATCACTACGTGAGTTCTAAACGACTACAAACACAAACACGCAGCAGTCCAACACACACAGTCCAAGGTAACCGGAGGTGGAGAGAACGAAGAAGAGTTGTTGAATTTTATACAACTCTTTTTACCCTTTGAACGATTTCGTTGATTTTTTTTACCACAGACTCCAGGCATGGTGAGGAATATGTGATAAGAGTTGCATCAAGATCGTTCAATAAATAGTTATAAAAAAAATAAAAGTGTGAAAAGTTGGACATGGCAACATTTTAGCCCCTGTCGTCAATATTGGCAATCTCGAAATTATTTTTGATAATCAAAAATGATAAAACAATGCCAAATTGAATTTCTGGTGATGTCAAATAATGTAATAACATGTTTTATGATACCAAAAAAAATAATATTTTGTCTTGATTTTTTTAATTTTTGCATTTTACACCCATGGTATGCAAAAATAGAAGGGATTTTACCAAATATTTGTACATCCAAAAATCAAACAATGTCCCCTGAATAAACTGTGTAAACTCATAATGACCGGTTCATAAATGGAAGGCAAAAAAAAAAGGACGCCCCAAGGGTACACAACGATCCAACAGAGCAGTACACTTCCACTCCGCCTGGACTTCAAGCCGACACTGAGGGTGGTGTAGTGGACCAGCTCCTCGTGCAGCTACCTTTATGGATGCCAATTACTATTTAGAAGATCTGTAAATAACAAAAAAGGCACAATACCGTGACTGGAACAATACACACACAACCCGCACATAGAAGAGAGGAGCTTACGACGACGTTTCGGTCCGACTTGGACCGGGTTGTGTGTGTAGTGTGTAGAAGATCTGGCAGAAAACTCAAAACAAATTACGAAAAATGATACAAGCGCCTCTGTCATGACGAGTCACGTGTGTTATTGTTGTGGCGTGAGCCACGCTGATGACGTAGTGTTGTTTAGTATATTTCTTAAAACTTTTTACGCAATTGTCGTACAGACAAGAGACATACACCAAAATGTTGCCAGATTCTTGCTCTATTTTTCGTTAAGATTAACTCATTTTTCATATTTCATTTTTGGTCTCGCCTCTATGATGCCACACTCGTCCCTTAGATTACTTGTACAGGTCGCACCAGGGTGCTCTTCACACCAACTCCAAGGCCGAGGGTCTGATTACCTCATCTTTTGTATATAGTTCTACTCTCGTCAAATTATGTCCTAGAATTTTGTATTGATAAAGCCACTGGATGGCGAAACGTCTACTATAAAGATACCCAGATGTTGCACATGTGTCTTAATTTCACAGACGTGACTCACGGTATCGCAATAACACGATGACAATCATATCAGAGAACATATGGGACTCGAACCCATGACAGGTGAGTGCTAAAACTCACTGGCCAGTGTGCTAACCACTGGACCAGCCGGTTCTAGTAGGATTAAACCTACTAGTTATATTTCTATACTCTACAAATGTCTCAGTGAATGTGTAATTTATACTTTAGTAAATACCCATTAAGATTCATTCTGTCTCTAAAAGTGGTAAGATGTTGGGACTGATGACATTATTATGTTACTATAGTGAAGAGTGACTGAAGAGTTGGCAAAGCCATTCTTGACGAAATGTTTCCTTATTAGAATATCTTAATTCTGCGCGTGTCTTTATTTCACATTTGCCTCTATTTTATACCATCCATATCTTACCAGAATAACTTTCGTAAGAGTCGTCAGAAACAGGACAAGTGATTCCTGACGCGGGACTTAGTCGTGTTATGACCCACTGGAGTTTTTGGTCGTCTGACGGAGGCCTTCCGCTGGCTTACCCGTCCAAAACTTTATTATGTGTTATGTATGAGCTCCAGTGAGACGTGTGAGGCATTTTCACTTGATTATACTTTAAAAAGGAAGGGTAAGACTCTGTTGTGAAGCTCAACTAATTTGCTTATCTTAAAGGATCAGGTATTATTAAATATCCTTCACAGTATTATCAAGCTAATTCATAAATATTTGCCTTTGTGTTAGCTTAACTAATTTTCTCATCTTAGGGTGATAGTGCACATCCTGAAGTGATCTGTGAGGGTGATAGTGCACATCCTGAAGTGATCTGTGAAGGTGATAGTGCACATCCTGAAGTGATCTGTGAAGGTGATAGTGCACATCCTGAAGTGATCTGTGAAGGTGATAGTGCACATCCTGAAGTGATCTGTGAAGGGTGATAGTGCACATCCTGAAGTGATCTGATAGTAAGGAAGTGATCAAGTGTGCACATCCTGAAGTGATTGTGAAGGTGATAGTGCACATCCTGAAGTGACTTAGGTGATAGTCCATCCTGAAGTGATTTAATGGTGATGTGCATCTAAGTGATCTGTGAGTGATATGATCCTAAGTGGAGTTAATTCTTGAGTTTGTCTCAAGATTAATGAGTTTTCTTCCATATAGAATAGACTCTCATAGCTAATTGTTCTGATACCAAGTTTTTTCTGGTATATGGTCCGACATACAATACCTTGCCAATTAATATCATATTTTATTCACGTTCCAGACTTTCTTCAGTATAGTAAAGTTATATCCGTATTGGCTGGGACTAATGATTGTTGTACAGTGTTACTTTATTGTTCATTAATTAAATTTATGAATTATGTCAATATATTAAAAATACATCCATCAAACCTATATTACTTGGGTAATGAGAATTTTTTTTACTCGTATATTGGTATAGGTATTTTGTTTTTCTTGTTTTACTCGAATAATATTGAATTTTCTAATTAAATCAAATTTATATCCCGTATATTATTTTAACGAGCCTTGATGCTTCTAAAATTGTCTTCTTATAAGTTCCCCCTAGTAATTGCACCTGACTGAAATAATTAATTTAATGACCCCAATTAGAACAAAGAGGGGAGAGAGAGGGGAGAGAGAGAGAGAGAGAGAGAGAGAGAGAGAGAGAGAGAGAGAGAGAGAGAGAGAGAGAGAGAGAATATAAATTATGATGGTCTCTAGGCACCATGATGATAATGCTGGGGCAGTGGCAAGAATGAATGGGAGAGTGTTGGTACCCGGGGACGAGTTGATATCCTTGGGGTGAAATTTGACTCCAAACTGACAGGAAGCTTACAGCACTTAAACGTATCTCGTATCTGCTGGGTACTAGTAGAGGTTGTAAGATTCTGCGCGAGGCACAAGTACGCTCCCACGTTGAATATGCTCCACTCTCTTGGATTTCCTGCATCCCATCCCATCTCTGACTTCTTGACAAAATAAAGAACACAGTAAGATTGAACATCTCTGGCCTGGACCCAGCCTGAGGAGATTTGTCATTTCAGCAAAGCCTTCAGCACCGGACGAATGTTATGTACAAGACCAATATTGTCCAAGTACCACACTTGCTCCACTCCGACGACAGTGAGAAGTGAACTTTTACACCACAAGACGGGCAGCAAGCAGCAACTACACTCTAACTGTAACCTTCCAGAACATCACTTCATCTGAGATCATTTATTCCTAGGATGACTAGAGTCTGGAACATGTTCACACAGTATAATGACATTAACGAAATAAAGTCAGATGACCAAATGAAATCGCTGGTCCACAGATGGCTCCAACTTCATCCTGTTCCCTATATGTATATTTCTTAAGAATAAAAAGGCTATCAAATGAGCTGATGTAGGTAACAGCTCTTATCTTGTAAAACCCGCTTTAAAAAAAGACAGAAGTTTGGCAGCTGCTGCCGGTCCTTCCAAATGACTACAACTGTGATTAATGGAGATTGCTATTGTTTTTATATATACTTATATATACCATTGATCTAAGGATATGGAGGCATCCATCTCTTTCCTGGATAGAATCTGACTGCCACATATTCCCAAAGATGCAGCATGACCACTATGGGTTTAGCCCTCCCAAATTGAATAGTACTTAAAATAATTTTATTATATTGTCTTAAATATCTATGGGAATTTCCAGTGCCAGATGTGTGTATAAGGTCTTCATCAGCTAGTGGCTGCCATAAACCTGTGTGTTTTTCTTTCCTTGCATTGCTCCTCTATGTCTTATTCTATCATATTTCTACCGTATTCGTAACCCTTACGGCAGAGGCTGACTGATCGTAATAATTATATATTACAACGAGACTTGTCCAGTTACGAATTGCCACCAAGTGTGGGGGAAGCTGTTGAAATGTAAACACCTGTGTGTAAATAAGAAAACCATCTATGTAAGGTGATTTTCTCTAACTGGGAAACGGAATGTCATTATTCTTCCATAAATATTAGAGAAAGAAACAGCTTATGCTGGTACCGTAAGTCTAGAAGTATCAAGGTAAGTTGTTTTATTTGGAGATTTAACATAGTGAAGAGGATGAAAGTGGTTGTGACTTAGAGAGACAATTGCCGTCAAGGTCACTTGACAAGCCGGCAATATAATTGATTTTACTTCCCATCATTTCCTCATTTTATTGAAGATGTTATCTGGAAGAGATAAAGAAAGACATCGTATCCTTGAGATACATAGACTGCCAGACATTAAGGGTTTCAGTGGACAAATTACACTGAAGAGTAAATGGAACAAGAGGAATTCTCATTGAGGTATTGTGAATTATGAAGGAGGCGTTAAGTAGAAAAAAAAAAAAAAAAAGCTGCGAAGAACAGGTGATCACAAGTTTGTAATAGTACAACAGACAGATGAAAACATGAAGCATGACACAGACAACATACTATATGATTACTGTTGGCTATACAGACATTTTATCTTTGCTCTCTGAAGTCCTCCATTTTCGAATAATGGCATCTGAAAATGTTTTTTTTCAGACATACTTCGTCAACTGTGAGTAGCATTAAATTTTAGTATATTACAAAAAAAATTAAGGAAATAAAATTCTCTAAATAAAAATGGTTCTAATTAAATGCAACGATTTTTTCATTAATAGGCCAACTAAATCTGAAATATTTTTTAAATCCATTAAAATATGACTGGGTAGTTTTTTTCCCCCTCAGTACAAAGTGTGCACATACACAGCGCGGTGCACATACACAACTCGGTGCACTGAACACCATCTTACCGACACCTACACTGTCTTGTGCATCCCTTCTTGCAGCCACAGTGTATTAGTTACCTACAGGCTGGCGTAGTTTCTGTTAGGGGCGTCCAGTAAATGTCCCAGCCACACTCGACCTCCTTCCACACCAATATACTTGTCGAGTGACGATCATTATTTAAGCCTAATAGTGATAAGCCTGGTAGACGGTCCTCTCAAGGAAGGTTCCTTGATGCTGGTGAGGGGGCTCTTGATCTAGGGAATTGGATTTGTTCTCCAGTTCCCTGAATTAAACCTGAATACCTTCCACATCCCCCCCAAAGGGGCTGTATAATCCTACGGGTTCAGCGCTTCCCCGTGATTATAATAATAATCTACTTCTGTATGGAAAGTTGTTTCCCACTGGTGGTACGGTCACGCAGCACGGCAGTTCACTCCAGTGGCTGCAGTCATTCATCTATTGACTGTGGGTTTGGCCTGGCACCTAAGGCACAGGATGTAGGGGTGATATATCCATAAGCATGTAGTTGTCCCCTGCAGTCATCTTGTCTCTGCCTTCAAAAAATATGATGTAAATACGTATATCATTATAGAAGTACGTATATCAGGAGCCAAGGCCCTGCTATCTGTAGATGAATGCTTCAGAGAACCGACAAGTTATAAATTAGACACATATGCAACACTTGGGTATCTTTATTGAGGAAACGTTTCGCTACACAGTGGCTTCATCAGTCCAATACAAAGCAGAAAGGTGTAAGGAGAGGAGGAGTTTGAGGTAATCAGTCCCTCGACCTGGAGTCGATTGATGGACTGAACAAATCGACTCCAGGCGAGCAGGACAATTGGGCGGAATAAGTTTACCTGGTGTACCGGCTGGAAGTCAAATGTACGTAATGTTTCTCGACGTAAAAGGGGAGATTGAGAGGTATACAGCCTAGCAGCAGTTTGTCGAGTGCAAGTGCCAGGATTCTCCTCGACAACGTCGGAACATTGTTCTCGACGTCTCACCACGGTCGACCGCTTCTATGAAAATGGGGAGCAAAGAATCTTTTCTTCACGCGAACGACTCTTCGTCGCAGTGAATGAACGTACATCCGGTAAACGTCTGTCTGAACATTTTTCCGCGTATCGTCGACTCACAGCTATTGCATTTCCCAACATTTTGCCGTACGTTGATGGTTGTCACCCAGTTCTTCATTAGTCTACTCTATCATGAACACATGTTATTAAATACAGGGACACTATGGCAACGGGCCAAGTGAGGTCATGAGGCGCTAGTCAGGGGAACAGTGGAAACAAGATGGTGAACATAAGAAGGAACACTGCAGCAGGCCTACTGACCAATGCGAGGCAAGTCCATCACTCCCCGGCTTAGACCTGACTACCTGGAGTTAACCCTCTCCAGGTAAACTCCAGGTAGTCAGGTCACTTCCACTTAAGGAAGGAGCACAGCATAAGACCTAATAGCACAAGCTAGTCAGGTCCAACTCACACCCACCCACACCCACTCATATATTTATCTAACCTATTTTTAAAACTACACAACGTCTTAGCTTCTATGACGGTACTCGGAAGTTTCTTCCACTCATCCAGTGCTTTCCTATATCCTTCCTGAATCTGAACTTTTCCATCTTGAAACCATTGCTGCGAGTCCTGTCTTGGCTGGATATTTTCAGCACCCTATTTACATCCCCTTTATTTATTCTGGTTTTCCATTTATACACCTCAATCATATCCCCCTAATTCTACGCCTTTCTAGAGAGTGCAGATTCAAGGCCCTTCAGTCTATCCTCATAGGGAAGATTTCTGATACATGGGATCAACATTGTCATCCTCCTCTGTACGTTTCCAGGCATTTATATCCATTCTGTAATACGGTGACCAGAACTGTGCAGCATAATCTAAATGAGGCCTAACCAAAGATATATAGAGTTGAAGAACAACCTGAGGACTTCTATTATTTATACTTCTTGATATGAAGCCAAGGATTCTGTTAGCTTTATTGCGAACACTTATGCACTGTTGTCTTGGTTTCAGATTACTACTAACCAGAACTCCTAAATCCTTTTCGCAATCACAAGTATTAAGATCTACATTATTCAGTTTATATGTGGCATGGTTATTGTCCTGCCCAACATTTAGAACTTTGCATTTGTCTACATTAAACAGTTCCATTATTCTAAGAAAATGGTCTTTCCGATCCCATGTTTATATGAACATTTACTTTTGTTATGGATCGAGAACACTCACACGAAGTTTGCTTAAACATTTTGACTCACTCTAGAGAAGGCATGACGTGAGATGTAGAGCTGAGTGAGTAAGTTCACCCGTTGTAATGAGATTCAGCTAAAATTAAGTTGGGTCAATAAGCCAACTGCATTGTTTTATATATAGTTTTATGTAACAACAGTATTATGTCTGGTTAGAATAAGTTTGAGCAGTGATTTTGAAATTAAGAATGATCCGGATTTCCGTGTGATGGTGCGAGTCGTGGTAATCAGAACGATTCCAAAACTGTTCTATTATTCCTATCTGCTTCCTTGATAACTAGTGTATAGTCGTATAAGAATGGTATACAATACCGACAAGATGCAATTAAGACATGTGCAACATCTGGGTATCTTTATAGTAGACGTTTCGCCATCAGTGGCTTTATCAATACAAAATTCTAGGACATAATTTAACGCTAACTTTCAGAAACCTCAACAAGGATGCATTCACGATCGAATACACGGCATATGTCAGGCCCATCTTGGAGAATGCAGCGCCAGTATGCAGCCCACATCAGATAAAAATGCAAAGAAGTTGGAAAAACTGTAAAGGTCTGCAACGAGACTAGTCCCAGAGCTGAAGGGTACGAGATACGAGGATAGACTAGAGGACCTAAACCTGACAACACTAGAGGACAGGACTAGGGGCGACATAATGATGTGCAAAATACTGACAGGAATTGGCAGGGTAGATAGAGTGGGTTTGTTTGAGAAGAGATACTCAGGTACACGAGAACACAACTGGAAGTTAGAAACACAGATGAGTCACAGGCATGTTAGAAAATATTTCTTGAGACGAAGCGCGGTTAGGAAGTGGCACGATCTACAAAGTGAAGTGGTAGAGGCTGGGTTCATATAATTTTATGAATAGGTATGATAGAGCTCACACAGACACGAGAGAGAAAGTAGTTGCCGGCGGAGAGGCGGGGCCAAGAGTTAAGACTCTACCCTGCAACCAAAACAGGTGAGTATGAGTATTACACTTGGTGGTAAGCTTATGGCCGATCCGAATAACTATACATAAAGTTCTCCAGAGATCGTCAAGGTCTTTGCCAGTAATGGGAAGGTTGAACTCATCATGAATATTTTGGCGAATATGGTCAATAGCTTGTGTAGAATTATTGAGGTGACGTCAAAGACGTCAGAGTTGTTATTTCTGATGAGTGTGTCCTTTATTGTGCTGAGATCTTTGAAGTGTTTAACTCAGTGTTTTTCAAGAAGGGTGCTGATGTACCCTGGTGTGCTGGAGTGCTGAGGTACCCTGGTGTGCTGATGAGTGCTGAGGTAACTTAGTGTGCTGAGTGCTGAGGTACCCTGGTGTGCTGAGTGCTGAGGTACCCTGGTGTGCTGATGAGTGCTGAGGTACCCTGGTGTGCTGATGAGTGCTGAGGTACCCTGGTGTGCTGGAGTGCTGAGGTACCCTGGTGTGCTGAGGAGTGCTGAGGTACCCTGGTGTGCTGAGGAGTGCTGAGGTACCCTGGTGTGCTGAGTGCTGAGGTATCCTGGTGTGCTGGAGTGCTGAGGTACCCTGGTGTGCTGAGAAGTGCTGAGGTACCCTGGTGTGCTGAGAAGTGCTGAGGTACCCTGGTGTGCTGAGGTACCCTGGTGTGCTGAGTTACCCTGGTGTGCTGAGAAGTGCTGAGGTACCTAGGTGTGCTGAGAAGTGCTGAGGTACCCTGGTGTGCTTAGGAGTGCTGAAGTACCCTGGTGTGCTGAGAGTGCTGAGGTACCCTGGTGTGCTAAGGAGTGTTGCGGTACCCTGGTGTTCTAAGGAGTGCTGAGGTACCCTGGTGTGCTAAGGAGTGTTGCGGTACCCTGGTGTGTTAAGGAGTGCTGCGGTACCTGGTGTGCTAAGGAGTGCTGAGGTACACTGGTGTGCTAAGAGGTGCTGCGGTACACTGGTGTAATCAGGGGTGCTATGGTGCACTGGTGTGCTCAGGGGCACTGCGGAACACTGGTGTTCTCAGGGGTGCTGCGGTATGCTGGTGTGCTCACGGGTGCTGCTGTACACTGGTGTGCTCAGAGGCTTCTGTGGAACCCTTGTGTGCTGAGGAGTGCTGCGGTACACTGGTGTGCTGAGGTACCCTGGTGTGCTGAGCGAGGCTGCGGTGCACTTGTGTGCTCAGGGGGTGCTGCGGTACATTGGAGTGCTCAGGTGATGCTGTGGAACCCTGGTGTGCTCAAGGGGTGCTGCAGTACACTGGTGTGCTTCGGGGGTGCTTCGGTACCCTGGTGTGCTCAAATGGTGCTGCAGTACACTGGTGTGCTTCGGTGGTGCTGCAGAACACCGGTAAGATGAGGTGCTGCGGGACCCTGTGGTGCTCCTGGGGTGCTGCGGAACGCTGGCGTGCTCAGGGGTGCTGCGGTATACTGGTATGCTCCGGGGGTGCTGCGGTAACCTGTTGTGCTCAGGGGGTGTTGCGGTAACCTGTTGTTCTCAAGGATGCTGTGATACACTGGTGTGCTCATGGGCGCTGCGGTACACTGGTGTATTCAGGGATGCTGTGGTACACTGGTGTGCTGAGAGGTACTGCTGTACACTGGTGTGCTCAAGGGGTGCTGAGGTACCCTGGTGTACTCAAGGGGTGCTGCGATAATCTGGTGTGCTCAGGGGTGCTGCGGTACACTAGTGTGCTCAAGGGGTGCTGCGGTACACTGGTGTGCTCAAAGGTACTGCGTAACACTGGTGTTCTCAGGGATGCTCACGTACCCTGCTGTGGTGAGAGGTGCTGCGGTACACTGCTGTGCTCAGGGGTGCTGATGTACCCTTGTGTTCTCTGGGAGCGCCGCGGTACCCTGGTGTGCTCAGGAGGTGCTGCGGTACACTGGTATGCTCCGGGGGTGCTGATTCACACTGGTGTAATCAAGTGGAGCTGCGGGACCCTGGAGTGATCCGGGGGCGCTGCTGTACCGTGGAGTGCTCAGAGGGTGCTGCGGTACACTGGTGTGCTCAGGGGTGCTGAGGTACCCTTGTGTTCTCTGGGAGCGCCGCGGTACCCTGGTGTGCTCAGGGGATGATGCGGTTCACTGGTGTGCTCAGGGGTGCTGTGGTACCCTGGTGTGCTCACGGGTGGTGCGGTACACTGGTGTGCTCAGGGGTGCTGCTGTACACTGGTGTGCTCTGGGGTGCTGCAGTACACTGGCGTACTCAGTGGTGCTGCGGTACACTGGTGTGCTCTGGGGATGCTGCGGTACACTGGTGCGCTCCGGGGGTTGATGGGGTGCACTGGTGTACTCAAGAGTGCTGCGGTACACTAGTGTGCTCAGGGGTGATGCGGTACACTGGTGTGCTCAGAGGTGCTATGGTACACTGGTATATTAAGGGGTGCTGCGGTACACTGGTGTGCTCAGAGGGGCTGCGGTACACTGGTGTGCTCAGAGATGCTGCGGTACACTGGTGTGCTCAGGGATGCTCAGGTACCCTGGTGTGCTGAGGGGTGCTGTGGTACACTGCTGTGCTCTGAGGTGCTGAGGTGCCCTAGTGTGCTCAGGGGTGCTGCGGTACACTGGTGTGCTCAGGGATGCTCAGGTACTCTGGTGTGCTGAGGGGTGCTGTGGTACACTGCTGTGCTCTGGGGTGCTGAGGTGCCCTAGTGTGCTCAGGGGTGCTGCGGTACACTGGTGTGCTCAGGGGTGCTGTGGTACACTGGTGTGCTCAGGGGTGCTGTGGTACACTGGTGTGCTCAGGGGTGTTGCGGTACACTGGTGTGCTCAGGGGTGTTGCGGTACACTGGTGTGCTCAGGGGTGTTGCGGTACACTGGTGTGCTCAGGGGTGTTGCGGTACACTGGTGTGCTCAAGGGTGTTGCGGTACACTGGTGTGCTCAGGGGTGCTGTGGTACACTGGTGTGCTCAGGGGTGTTGCGGTACACTGGTGTGCTCAGGGGTGTTGCGGTACACTGGTGTGCTCAGGGGTGCTGCGGTACACTGGTGTGCTCAGGGGTGCTGCGGTACACTGGTGTGCTCAAGGGTGTTGCAAAATTGTTAGTAATTTTGCTCTGGCTTCATCGTCTTAATTAAAACACCACATTTTTGACTAGTATTTGTTGTATAATAAAATACTAAAGAAGAGTTAAAAAAAATTCTAACAGATGTCATTAAATGATAAACTGTTATAGTATAATAGTATATGAAGGATTAATATAAAGTCAAATGGTATTATCATTGGAAAATAAATTTATATATTAATCACAGTTTTCGTTCTCTTTGTTTACAACTTCACAGTTTGTGTCGTGCAATACGGGATTGGTTATCATTATTGTCGTGTTGCCTTCCCAGGGAGACACGTGTTGCCTTCCCAGGGAGACACGTGTTGCCTTCCCAGGGAGACACGTGTTGCCTTCCCAGGGAGACACGTGTTGCCTTCCCAGGGAGACACGTGTTGCCTTCCCAGGGAGACACGTGTTGCCTTCCCAGGGAGACACGTGTTGCCTTCCCAGGGAGACACGTGTTGCCTTCCCAGGGAGACGCAACGAGTCACTCTTATACTGTCACCAGAGACGTTTTACTCAAAGCTTAATATGGACAAGTTTGTGATCAAGAAGAGAAAACATGAACGTAATTGTGGTGAGGGAGAACAGGAAGACAAAGCTGGAAATAAATTAACAGTTCCCAATTCCGGAAAAACTGATGAGATTAGAAGAAACAAAAGTCGACTATGTTTGGACACTTGTTTAGGTCTGGGATTTACTTGGCGTGGTGATGAAGTTAATCCTATGGCAGAATGTGTTATTTGTGATGATAAACTGGTGAATGAAGTCATAGTAGCCAGCAAATTTAAGGAGACATTTCACTATGAAACATGATCATCTTACTAACAAACCTCCATCATGCATTGAGAAACTTTTGAATGACCGACGACAACAGAGCTATTTTCTAAAACAATGTTTCTTATAAAGTTCAAGAGGCCAGGAACTTAGTAGCAGAATTACTCACTTAAAATATGAAGCCTCATACAGAAGCAGAGGCACTTATTCTTCCTGCTTGCAGTGCCATAGTGAGTCTATATATTTGAGGGAAGGCTCAACTATTAGCATTCTTTCACTACATTAGTAATGCTAAACTAGTAAACCAGATTTTTTTGTTGTAAAGACTTGAAAAACAACAACAGGCAAATATACACTCACTACATCTTGGAAGTTCTTTTGTCCTGATAATCCGGTGTAGGAATTTATACAGACGTTGCTCCATCAATGGTTGGTTCAATATTTCGTATATGTTTTATGCGCTTGTTATTATTATTATTACTATTATTATCATTATTAAGACTACTCTTGGGAATTGGTTCTAATAGAAAACTAACTAGGGGTGCCACAGAATAAGATATGTGACTTGATACCATCACTGAAAAAAGGTTGTTAACTATAGTTTAATTAGTAGACAAGTTAGCTTGTGTAGGACGTTGATTATACCCGAAGTTATCGGTCTCCGGGTTGAGTACCCTTGGGTACTCAACCCGTGGTATGGTTTACTCCTTGCATGTGTGCAGGTCCGGGGGTGTTGGGTATCACATGCAGGAAACCTTTGTCGTTTTCGGTTCTCTTAAAAATAAAACAGATCTCTTGTGTGAAAGGCTTAAGTTTTTTGTTTGTATATATGCACTGAGACAGGTTCGTATGTTTTCCCATCATACAATAACCTGTTTACTTCTGGTTTGTGGCTTGTGTAGACATGATCATAACTTCTATATCTACGATGTTTATAGTGTGATCGTTGGCCTGGTCGTATCTGGGTGTTGATGTGCCTACGTGGGATGGACGTCCTGGTAGTCCCAGTAATGGCTACTGTGATCTAGCCTTGTGTAAAGCATTTCTATAAGTGGTTGTTTTCAAATCAACAGTTTTTTTTTGTTAAGACATTGAAAAATATTTCCTGTATTGACCAAGGTTTTGGATATGCTATAACCATCTGATTTATGTTGTATAGTCCTGTATGGGAGATTCTATGATGCCAGTAAGGGGCTCTAAATATAAGGAATTGAGTCTGTGCTCATCTTCCTGGGATCGTACTTGAATATCTCACATTCCCCCCAGGCGCGATGTAACCCCTACGGGGTTTAGCTGTCCCCATGAATATAAAAATAAATAATAATGTGGAAAAGTGTTAGTGATTGATTTCATTGCTATAGCATGTATGGAAGCCTGACCGAACGATTGCTACCCAGCAGTAACACTATTTTGCATCAGAACACACTGCAGGAGGCCCACTGGCCCAGCCAGCCAGACGCTGCCCACTCCACTTCTGAAGTTACTCCATATTTTACTTATATTTACATAGCCTCTTAAACTATGTACTTGCATCTGCTTCTTCCAGATACGTTGAATTAGGAGCGAAAAGGCCACTGATAACAATAGATTTCCTTATTGTCTTGACCAGTGCATGTGTCTTCTAATACTTGTTGGTACCAGCATGTACCAGTTCCACCAGTCACTGTTATCATGGCTTGACATCTGTATATTGTTATTAAGGACAACAATCACATGAAAGTGTGACTGACCTGAAGACTGAAAAAAAAGTTTTATTTGCAGTTAATTAAAACCAGAGTGAACCTGTGTTGCAGTTGATCTGGTTTATGTAAAGGAAGTTTTTAAATACCTCTCAGGGAGGTTCCTTGATGTTTGTGAGGGGCTCTTGTTCTAAGGAATTGAACCTATGTTTCAATCCTTGAACTGAGCCTGAGAGTCTCCCATTTCCTCAGGCGCAGTTTGGCTCTACGGGTTTACCGCTACACCAATGAATGTATTGTAATAAATTTTAGATTCTTTGGGCTGATGGACTCAAATATATGAAATATGAATATTACTTTATAAAAGCAACTGTCCTTGACATTTTATCACATATTTTTTAACAAAAAAGACTTCTTTTCAAGAGTTTCTGCATATATTTTTACCCAGACTTATTCAAGAAGAGAAGATTTCCAGACCATTGAATGTCAGAATATTTTGTGTTTGTGACAAGGCAGCAAGAAAAAGTATATTGTATACAAGAACAGGAATGAGTCTAACACTTGCAATCAAGACAAGAAAGTTATTTTGCAGTTGCAATCAAGACAAGGAAGTTGTTTTACAAATATAACATAACTAGGAAGGTGCTTTATATGTACAACCAAAAATATTTAGGTATTTTACTGAAGCAAACTTTGTTGCAAGGGAAGATTTATAGTCACAAAATATTTTCAACAAGCTTATGTGAAGAGAGAGCAGATGTAGAGATTAAAAAATAAATTTACCAAGTTGTTCAGACAGACCAACAATACCACTGAAAAAACGATGTGTAACGAAGCTGGAGATGTTAAATGATTTGTCTTTCTCTCACCCGGAGACTCGTCCCTAATCACCTGAACCCCACAAACTGTTAAGATAATAGGACGCAGCTTCGCTCTTGGCAGGAATACGAGACTATATTTTTTACTGCAAAATTCAGTTATGCAAAATAACTTTAATTATAATCGAACTGAACACCAGAAAGAACAATAAAAAATTTGATATTTTATTAGTGTGGTTTTTAAAGGGGACGAACAGAACAAGACCTAAACACTTTCTGAACACTTCTTAAACACTACGAAAACATTACCTGGACACAAAATGAAGATTTCCTGAAGACTTTCAAAATTGGATCTGAACACTGCGCGAATGTTACGATGACACTGCATGACTCTGAACACTGTATGAACGTTATATGAACAAGAGGTGAAGCCTACATGAAAATTCCTTTCAAGGAAGGTACCGCTGAGGGGTTTTTAATCCAGGGAAGTGGACTTATCCTCCCCTTCGATTGAATCCGATTGCCTCCCATTTCCTATTCGCTGTATGACCCCCTAAGGGTTTAGAACATTCCTTTAATTATTAAAATCATAATAAATGAGCACGATCTGAACACTACTTGAAGACCTGAATACATGAAGACGACCCCAACACTACATGAACACGACCCCAACACTACATGAACACGACCCCAACACTACATGAACACGACCCCAACACTACATGAACGCGACCCCAACACTACATGAACACGACCCCAACACTACATGAACACGACCCCAACACTACATGAACACGACCCCAACACTACATGAACACGACCCCAACACTACATGAACACGACCCCAACACTACATGAACACGACCCCAACACTACATAAACGCGACATCAATACTACAGGAAAACGACTTGAACACTTCCCGAACACAAAGAAAATTTCCTGAGGCTGAAAAGTTCATTAAGAACATCTTGAAAAATTACACTGCAACAACAAGACACTTGCACGAGGTGCAAACTACCTGAACAAAACAATCATTACATAAAATATACATGTGCATTAAAGGAGCTACACATGATTCAGTATATTTACCGAGAACACATGGATTAAGACCTAACTGAAATATACTGGTAATATCGCATGATTAAAAAAATTAATGAGTGACTTCAGAAGCTGAGTTCAGCGGCATGAAGAACACGTCGCTGAGTTCAGCGGCATGAAGAACACGTCGCTGAGTTCAGCGGCATGAAGAACACGGTCCAGACTAATACCTTCCCAGGAAAAAAGAGGAAAATTGAGGGAAGGAAAAGTGAAGAGCTCTCTTAATAGACGCAGACGTAATGTTATAGAGCTTCTTAAAGGGTCCAGACTTTCTCAAGAAGAAAAAAAATAATATTTGTTAGATTAAGAGAAAATTTAGAGATGAATTATTAAAGAAAATCAGCTGAAAGTGATCAGTAAAATTGAATGAAACGGAAAACAGGTTTTCTTTCTTGTCATTCCCAACGAATAATACTTAAAGTTAGGAAAGGATAACTAGAAAAGTGGGAAAGCAAATCTATAACTTAGTTATTTTCCGCAAGGAACAGAACTCCCCACAATTTTCTTATTCTGTTTTCTGTCACGAACAGATGTACAAATTTCCAGAGATATGTTTGAAGCACCTCACGAAAAATTAATAAATGGAAAAATTTAAACTAAAATCATAAACATAAAAGAAATTTATGAAAAAAATCACCCGTAGTAGGAGAAAAAATAAAAATAAAACGCAATATATATGGAAACTTACTTCTTTAACATACTCGTATGTCCTCTTGAAGGTAAGATTTCTACAGTAGTAATACTGTAGTATTACACCTAAAGCCAGCGGAAGGCCTCGGTCAGATGACCAAAAGCTCCAGCTGCTGGTCATTACATGAGTAAGACCAGCGTTAGGAACACTTATGTTTCCTGACAAACCTTACCTAACCTAAGTCTTATCTTCTGTCTGAAATATTATCTGAAGTCTTATATACAGTATTACAACTGAAACATTACTTCAGTTGTAATACTGTATTGTACTTGACATCTTAGGACACTGAATGATGAAGTGGCAGACTTGGAAGAGTACTAACTTCCATGGAAGATAAGACCAACGTTTTACCAGAGTTTTGAGTGGATACAAGGAGGTGGTCGGATAACCAGGCAAGTGCTCTACAACAATCACTAAGAGCTGGTCTTCTGTAGACGATAATCATAGCCATGAAAGTTAGGTACTCCAATAAATGAAATGCATAAGTTGTCTTATTCTAGTACAACATAACAGTTATCCTTCACCTCTCATGTCCGTAAGAAAAATCTCAGTGCAGGTGGACCAACACAGTGCAGGTGGACCAACACAGTGCAGGTGGACCAACACAGTGCAGGTGGACCAACACAGTGCAGGTGGACCAACACAGTGCAGGTGGACCAACACAGTGCAGGTGGACCAACACAGTGCAGGTGGACCAACACAGTGCAGGTGGACCAACACAGCGCAGGTGGACCAACACAGTGCAGGTGGACCAACACAGTGCAGGTGGACCAACACAGTGCAGGTGGACCAACACAGCTCAGGTGGACCAACACAGCTCAGGTGGACCAACATAGGGTCGTGTGAGGAGAAACTGCTCAAGCTAAACCAGAAGATTACAACGGGAAGAGAGACAAATGCAGTATAATGCGATCTTTTAGTGACAACGTTTCGCCCACACATTAGACCTTATAAAGTCACAAAAATTGATTAAATGTAAACCTAGAAAGAGATGAATACGAATAATGTATGAAAGCAATAATGATGCGAGATAATTAACCTCATTGCAGATGTCTTCAAAGTCATTAAGGAGATAGCTAAGAAAAATACCAAAGAGGCATGAAACATGTTAAACAGGCCTACCTCCGGACAAGAGACAACTCTGTGTCAACAAGGCAAGAAATTATGTTAGCAAAGAACCATTCCTCCGGTTATCCAGGTGGATACAAAAGAGATAAGGCACTTGGTGATCTTTTCCCTAAGCAATTCACAGTAATCTTTGAATTCAGTGCAAGAAATTGCCTAAGAGGATAACTAGAAAAGAGGGAAAACAAATCTATAACTTTCTAGCAAAGCAAATCCAACGAGTAATAAGACAACACTGTAAAACTTAGTTATTTTCTGCAAGGAACAGAACTCCCCACAATTTTCTTATTCTCTTTTCTGTCACGAACAGAGGTACAAATTTCCAGAGATATGTTTGAAGCATAATACTAAATTCTTAAATCCTTGAAGGTTCACGCAGCACACATGACTGCTGTTGATAATTTTTTCTTTTATGAGCACCAGTGTGAGAAATATTGGTGTACAGAATCTTCTCTCACCAGAACAGAATTCTCCGTAGGGGATTTTGAACAAAGTGCTGCAGCTAATCCAAAAACACAGTGCCCTCTCATCAGGACTTAAGTCGCGAAGCCCCTCACATTTGCTGCCTCCTGATGAAATCCTGTAATCCGCTGCTTTAGTTAAGAATTCCAACATACAGAATATTATCAATATCCTGTGATGGAAAAACAGGGTCGCTTTAACCTGTGTGGTTCTCGCACCATGAGGCGGGCCAGTACAACATGGGTTCGAATCCTTGGCTAGCGCAGTGTTATTGAAAATATGTGCATATAATTGTGACTGATATTTCCACATCAATAACCAACTTAACATTTCTCACTCTTGGGAATATTAAAAATTGCACAGAAATCTATAAAGGTAATAACACAAATGTAATATGAAATGAACTTATCATGTAGATCAATAGCAGCTCAGTTAAAATTAATGAGCCATTTAGAAAGAGTTCTACAGAGATATGAGCAATATAGATCCACGCGAGTAGACAACTTAAGCCAATCTTTTATAAACAGACTCATAAGTGCCATCAGAAACGAAATTCACAATTTCCAAGACCCGTCTTACGGATGGGTTTGTGTAATGAGACGTACCACCACATCAAAGTAGTTCTTGAATACTTATATAGTTACAGTCATCACTATCACCAAAGACTAATGGAATACCGAGGTCTAAGTTACGCAAGTGTGCAGAACCTCAACACAGCACTCACTCTCAAGATGTGTCAGTCCACTAGATAGTCTGAGGCTACAGTTTGAACTCCAGGGTTTCAGAGGTATGATTCTACATGATCCCTATGGTTTCAGAGGTTTAGTTTTGCCACGAGTGTAGTCTATAGTGTATATAGTGTAACTATCTATTGTTACACTATAGATAATTACACTATCTTAACCTCCCCAGCAATACTATTAATAGTTTTACCAAGTCCAATGAATTATGGCTAACAAAAAAACATTCAGTTTCTCCACAACAGACACATATACCACACAGTCAATAAACACACAACACAAGCACTCTAAGACTGACAACGTAACACGTTCACAACTTCCACATGATTGGCAATCCAAGACCTCAGGTAGTCTCAGTCTCGATGACTAAATTTGACACAATGAGAGGTTTGTACCTTACACAATACAGTGTGTCAGGGACAGCTTACTTAGTAGCATGTCAGAGGCATCAGACACGCAATCAAAAGCTATTTTCAAACTGGAATGTCAGAGCCGACCTTCTCATGAGTATACGAGGCTGCTTGCACACAGGCATTTCAGAGGCAGCGTGAGTACGCATATTAGAACACAGGACTCCAGGAGACGCTATATACAACGAACAAGACATGTGCTGCAGTTGGATATCTTTACTGATAAAAAATCGTTCAAGATATTGTTCAGCAATAAAGATATGCAACTGTTATACATATCTTGCTCATCTTTTAATCGGTATTGTATATCATTTTCATTAATTTGTAAAACCAAACTCCTGTAAACTTTCCCTTCCTGAAAACAGGGCTGGAACTGCTTAAGTCCACAACTTGCACAATACACCAAATCCACATCAGCCTGCAAAAAATACCTACATATAATTAGCTTTGTAAGACTGTGATCAATACACAGATAACCCATGCAACAGAAGCCAGCATCAAGAATACAGAAACAAATTTCTGCATGGCCAAGGCCAAGTCGAGATACACTGAAAAATAAGAGAGTATCAAACGGCTGAAAACATTTAAGTCCCAAAGCAGCTTTGCAATAAAGTCTTTCACAGCCTCGCCGGAGACAAAGTCAAAATAAGTCTTGGAAAACCTAAGTCTGGAAACCCACAAAAATATTCAAATTGTAGTGTGTGAATAGGTAAAAGTTTTGACATGGAACACATTGACTATGTAGGTCACTTAGAGCTAAAGACATAAGGAATATATACAACACATACAATAAAACAAGGATAAAAATTAACGGATAATGAAAGTAACGAGCATAATTGTCATTATACCAAGTTTAAATAACAAGCAGAATTTAAATAATTAATGTCAAGAGACTCTGCTGAAAGTTCCCCGAGGTCCCTTCAGGAGCATCGGTAATTATAAAACCCACAATGGAATGAAGTGGGAAAACTTAAAAAATGTTCTACAGTTATTGGCACATCACAATCTATCCCGGGGGAGCGGGATGGGGGGAAGGGTACAGAAGAGCCTGCAAACAAGCAGTTGTGGATGAGATGCGTGTGCCCCATCTGTTGTGTCAGTGAGTTAACCAGGTTATCCGCAGATGGCCTTCCTGTCTCCACACCACCACGGAGAAAGCACCTCATCTCCCTCAGTGCTTGAATACAACTGTTTGCTCACCTAGAGGTGAGCAAACAATCAATTTGATGTTATGAAATCAACCTGACATTTCACATTAATGAAAGTTTAGTTGGTCGTTCATGCAAAAGAAGCAGTTTAATCACGAAACAAATGATATATATATTAACACACTGGTGGTCTCCCACCTAGGTAGGGCGACCCCGAAAAAGAAGGAACACTTTCATTTAAGTTTCTCATCTTTTTACATTTAGTAATAAATATAGTAGGAGGGGTTACTAGTCCCTAGCTCCAGGCATGAAGAATGTATGTATGTATATATATATATATATATATATATATATATATATATATATATATATATATACAAAAGATCACAGTAAACAGGTAATATCAAAATATGCAAGAAAACCACTATGAAAAAATAGAAGAATTCCAAGCGCTTTCGTGACTACTCACATTATCAAGGAACTATGATATATATATATATATATATATATATATATATATATATATATATATATATATATATATATATATATATATTATATATATATATCTATTTTTTTCCAACAAGTCAGCCGTCTCCCACCGAGGCAGGGTGACCCAAAAGAAGAAAATCCCCAAAAGAAAATACTTTCATCATCATTCAACACTTTCACCACACTCCTTTAAAGTGCAGGCATTGTACTTCCCATTTCCAGGACTCAAGTCCAATTAAATCAATTAACTGGTTTCCTTGAATCCCTTCACAAAATGTTACTCTGCTACACTCCATATATGTATGTATGTGTATATATATATATATATATATATATATATATATATATATATATATATATATATATATATATACATACATACATACACAAACACACACACACACACACACATTTTGCGTTTCTCTGAAAAATTCCTTTTCATTGAACTATTGTAACATTGGACAGTTTAAGCCGGTGTTTTTCATCACCTAGTGGCTTCATATATACCTTAAATGTGGTAAAAAAAATGTATCTAAATAAACTTGTACCAATGATACTGAAAAATATAAATTATTAATAAGCTGATATATCATCCCAACTCCAAGTGCTAATAATTGTAATTTCTTAACACAGTGTATACACTAACACGTACACAAACATACACAGTATACATACAATTGTGATAATGACATTCACATTAAAATAAGAACATGCGCTCTTGTGTTACAGTGCAATACAATGTTCAGTACATTGTACTTCACTTTGTAACAAATGTAATAACAATGTATATTACTGTTTTACAGTAATGTTCGTCTGGGAGAATTTTCAAGCTCTCAGAAGAACTAGTAAAGCAAGAAAATTTTCTATTAACCTTTTCACTCATAATTTTTACTCTCGAGAAACGAATAATATAAAAGAAGCTCCGGGTAATTTAAACAGTAGTTTATATAGTGGACTTGGTTAGAACATATGTTAAGAGGCGTGTGAATATTACGATTTCGTTATTAAGAGTGTGAAAGTTTAAGGTGGACCTCTCATAACATGTGGCCCACTAGTGGCACTAGGTCATGCCAAATAGTTGTTTAATAAAGGAGTTGGAGAAGAGTTTCCCCTGTGCCAAGATATTACGGTGTTGTAGATGAATGGTTCAGAGAACCGACAAGTTATAAATTAGACACATATGCAACACTTGGGTATCTTTATTGAGGAAACGTTTCGCCACACAGTGGCTTCATCAGTCCAATACAAAGTAGAAAGGTTGCATAGTAGAAAGTGTTGCATATGTGTCTAATTTATATTACGGTGTTGCTGTGTCAGACAATATAAACAACTAGTTAATAAACTTGTAGAAGTCTCTCTAATAACTGGTTGATGTGTTTTTTTCTCAACGGAAGCGTCACATTAATTTTAGTTTGCATAAGTACTGATTTGCCAATTTTAATAAATTATATTCTGTTGTATGCAGTTCCCTTCTGAGTGGTTGGGACCTTCATGTATCTAAGTAAATTTTTCTTCTATAAGTTATGAGTGTTCTAATCCCTGCACAACCCTTTCTCTAATACACCAATGAATAAGGTTGAATGCCGATCAGAAGACGGATTCTCCAGTTGTTGCCGGGAAACCAATTCATTTAATACAATTGGTAAACTGGAACATGCACAGTCTAAAATCAATGTGAAGCTTCCGTTGAGAAGAACACTCCAACCAGCCTACCTAGTAAGCCTATGATTACTAGGTAGGCCGAATCATGAATGAGAACGGAATACCACACGCCCTGGGGTAGGAGCTTTGGTATAAGATTCAGGTGTTTCATTTTTTATAATAATAATAATAATAATAATAATAATAATAATAATAATAATAATATCTTTATTTCTACAAGTACATGTACAAGGTATACAGGCCTAGTTGACATTAATGACATACTACTATATAGAAAGTCGCTTGTTATGCAGAGCATTTCGGGCAAATTAGGTCAGTTTTGTCCCAGGATGCGACCCACACCAGTCGACTAACACCCAGGTACCCATTTTACTGATGGGTGAACATAGATAACCGGTGTAAGGAAGCACGCCCCATGTTCCTACCCTCCGGGAATAGAACCCGGACACTCATCGTGTGAAGCGAGAGCTTTAGCCACCAGGCCACGGAGCACCGTAATGTACAGTAAGTATAGAGCTATACGACAACCACTTTACTGTTGCGTATCATGTGGTAGGATCAGTTTCTATTCATTGTTGCAATTGCTAGTACGAGAGAATTCCGTACTAACTGGAGCTTTTAGTCATCTGACCGAGGCCTTCCACGGGCTTACCCGTCCATCCTCTTTAACAACTGAGGTTATACATATAATCATAGTATGTTTTTGGGTCTAGGCTCGTCTATTCTGACCTCACACAACTTTCTGTATCATCTGAAGAGGTTCTCGGAATGCTAAAACTTTATTAGTGACAAGGCTCACGCATACAGCTCACGCATACAGTTCTTTAAAAACGAGTGATTCACCTGAAAGTTACCAACTTAAGTTTCATTAACACCGAAACTGGGTTTTCTGAGCCATAGTCGAAATAAAATTCCCAGTCATGAAGGAAGTGAGTAAAGTTTTTCTTTTATTTTGATATTCGAGAATATGATTACCACAAGAGTATCATAAAAAATGTTCCTGTCACACTAAAAATAAAAATCATTAAGATGGAGTACTGTAGTTGAGAAAATTTGATCACAAATGACATTTCTACAGTTATGCTCACAATTATATTTAACTTTTAATTTTTTTTCTTTAGAAGTCGAGACTAACCTTCTGATGTTTTTTTTTAGAATATCATTATTTTTGATAGTGCAAAATGGTGTACGACGAGGGAACCCTGGTACTTTAGTTAGTTAAGAACACCAGTGAGCATCCTCACTATCAAGTTAGTTAAGAACACCAGTGAACATCCTCACTATCAAGTTAGTTAAGAACACCAGTGAACATCCTCACTATCAAGTTAGTTAAGAACACCAGTGAACACCCTCACTATCAAGTTAGTTAAGAAAATTACTAGTTAAGAACACCAGTGAACACCCTCACTATCAAGTTAGTTAAGAACACCAGTGAACACCCTCACTATCAAGTTAGTTAAGAACACCAGTGAACACCCTCACTATCAAGTTAGTTAAGAACACCAGTGAACACCCTCACTATCAAGTTAGTTAAGAACACCAGTGAACATCCTCACTATCAAGTTAGTTAAGAACACCAGTGAACATCCTCACTATCAAGTTAGTTAAGAACACCAGTGAACATACTCACTATTAAGTTGGTTAAGAACACCAGTGAGCATCTTCACCATCAAGTTAGTTAAGAACACCAGTTAGCATACTCACTATTAAGTTAGTTAAATTATGTATGTGATTATTTGGAAAAAGTTACTATCAGGAAAAAAAATATCCAAAAATTCTTCTTATGGAAACATGTACGAGCAGAGCGTTGCTACAGTCACACTGACTGGTGACCCTGAGAATGACTGGTGACCCTGAGAATGACTGGTGACCCTGAGAATGATTGGTGATCCTGAGACTGACTGGTAACCCTGAGACTGACTGGTGACCAACAGAACTCTGCTAAGTCAATACGTGTGCACAGTATTGCTATCGCAAAACCACGTTGTTTTAACAACACGTGCACTAGACTGCATAATTTATGACACTTGTGCAACATTTGGAAATCTTTACTGAGGGAACGTTTCGCCAGCCACCGGGTTCTTCAGTCCAGTACAGAGAAGAACGTTTCCTCAATAAAGATTCCAGAATGACGCACAAAGTGTCTCAAGTCCACAACTTGACAGTTTTCTACACTGTTTACACACATGTAGTTCATAACTACTGCAGAACAAAAGCAATACGAGTACTCAGCGTGACAGCACAGTTCACTTGAGCGGTGAGTTCGTCCTCCTTGCAACTTTAAATACGCGTATACGCATATCTGCTCGACGGTGTTTCAACCATGTGAGTGAACACCCACACAACACTGCTGCCTTTTACCTTCACTTGCCAGCACCAGTTGTTCACTGTTTTGCTTTCTAAAAGTTCAATTTAAATGTAGGTATTGCAACTTTATATCAGCGCTCTTATCTGATCCTGTTAGACTTTGTCGTATCTATCGTCTACTCAAACTTGGTTTTATGTTATCATGCTCGAAAGTGCATTTACTTTTTTTCCTTTTATGGTTAATATTTGACCATTTTCTGCAATGTTATATTTTGTTGTAGTGTCCTAATAGGAAGGGAAGCATGCAACTTTCGCTCTCCCGCTTCTTGTATTGCGACCGCTGCTGCCCTGAGAAATACTAATGTTAAGTCTTCTCTAATGATCCTCTCTTGTACCTTTATCTATTTTTCCTTAGTGTGTCTCCTTACGCTGAGTACATTTTTGCATGTCCTGCATTATGTCCTCCACCTTTTATGAGTACAGAGTTGGTGTGGCGGCTGTTTATCACCTTCAATATCTCCCTTCTTTTTCCTTTCTCTTCTCTCATTTTACTTATCGCTGTTTCTAAACAATTAAACAAAACAAAGGCAGCTTTACCATCTCTGAAGTCTTAGCAAGAATCCTCCTGAAAACAGTAAACCCTGCCATCACATAGTCTCTCCTGCTAATACTACACAAAGAACTCTGATACAGGTCTTCTCTAATCCAACCTCCAACAGAAATATTTGTGCTACCCAAGTAATTGCTTTCACATTTTCCTCATGTACAAGTTGATTGTTCTACCTTATTGTATTACTACTACTACTACAACTTATGTCTCTACTACTACCACCACCACTATAGCATATATATATCCTCTGTGTCCATGTATTGTTTGTAAAGCCTTGACAAAGCTCCTGGAGAGCGAAACTTGCCACAATAAAATGTCACATTAGTTGCATTTGTGTCCTTTTTCTTAACATATTGTCGGTAATTCTACCAATATTAATACACCTAACACCATAAGTGGAACCATACAAGTAAACAGTTACCTATACCATGAGTGGAACCATACAAGGTAACAGTTACCTATACCATGAGTGGAACCATACAAGGTAACAGTTACTATACCATGAGTGGAACCATACAAGGTAACAGTTACCTATACCATGAGTGGAACCATACTAGGGCTTCCCCTTGTATGGGGGTCACGTAGGTGACCCCATGCAGCGTCGACCAATTTCCTCGCTGAGGTAGTTACTAAACCTGGAAAGAGTTGGTCGTACCGCTGGGTCGTTGTCCAGTCCCCTGTCAATCCACGACATGATATCCGGCGGCTTCACCCTCATGATTCTGAGACAATTTTTCAACAGTCGCATCACAGAGTACGTATCCGAGGCGGGTGACGCAATGTTGTCCAGGAAGAGTTCGGGAGCGTACCAAGCATAGTGGAACTGCCGTAACCTTATTGTTGACAGCGCGCATGAAAGGGTCTCCCATGGGATTGAAGCCGTTCAGCACATGGTCGTGAATAGGTCCTATCGGAGTCATGAAACCAAAATCGAGTAAGGTCACTACAACGTCGTCCGATTTGATCTCAATGGTGACATTATCTTCTTTGACATCGTTGTGCACTAGGTTCAACCGATGGAGGTCATCTAAGATAATGCATAGTTGTCGTATACTCCTCAGGACAACTAGGTCATTGGGGCACTTTAAATTCCTCAAGAAGTGACCAAGGGTCATACTGCCGTGTTGAGTCATAATGATTGCTGGTGGCCTCAGGCATATACCCACTAACCGAGGTACGTTATTCACGGACTCTATCTGTCAAGAGTCTCTGAGCCTCATCACTGACGAGTTTCAATCCCATCGTCTCGGTTTTGCTTAAACATTTTGACACAGAGTGGAGGGTGGTTGGGTAATGCATCTGCATTCACGGTGAATACGTGGAAAGGCCCGCTACCTAAGAGGATGGAGCCGTGGATGAATTCATTACTCCACTCTATTACGAGTCCAGCCTCCCCAAGGTCTATCAGCTTTTCCTTCAACTCCCAGTCGCTGGGACTTAATATGAAGCCTTTCAGGTACTCGCAAGAGTGGTGGACATTCCTCATATTAAAGTTCATTCTCACGCTGGAGTTGCTGTCCTCGGAGCTGTAGTTGCGGGACTCAGAGCTCTCGCTGGAGCTGAAGTCCCTTGTGTTATCAAAGTTTTTGCTGTAACTACAGAACTTACGGTCGCCAATGGTCTTTATTAGGCTACATCTTCTCCAGCCCTGAGTGATGCTCCGGGTCATGGGTGTCGTCACCTTCACGGTGTTCGGAAAGACTCCCGTAACTCTTGCCACTGCAAGAGCACATGCTCCAATGATCACTGCGGTATAGCAGTAGTGTACCATGACCACGTCTGAGCTGCCCTTTGTGGATCTTGTCAGCCATCAGGTCCTCCAGATACTCTTCCTGCCGCAGCAACTGGCTGCGGATAACAAAGGTACCCACATAAGGAAGGCCCTGGTACCCGGAGGTCGGGCGAGCGAGGTCAAGAGTAGGGGGAGGTGCGACGAAACGCCCTACAAAGGGAAGGTCGTGGAATAAGAAACGGACTCTATAATCGGCCTCATGACGGAGGCTGACGATCTCCTCCAGCAGGCGGGTCCTTTTGCTGACGATGTTACCTCCCTCCGGACCCACACCCACACAAATACCAACACACATGGAACAAAGATACATATTTTAGTATGCATTTTTTGTTCACTTGAATTAAAAATTAGACAAAGGATGAAGCAATGACTCAGTGTCAACTGTGATAATGGAGATCAGCATTAGAAAATGGACTAAAGTGTTCCCCTCAGCAAGGCTGGCTAGATAATGGGCGGAAGTTCAGGCCTCCTTGAACTGAGTGATCCACACGGGTTTAGCGCTTCACATATAGAAAACAGTAAGTAAATATGAAGAGAATAAAAGAAAAAGAGGAAAAACCAATGGAACAATAAATTAAAAAAAAGAACAAGAGGTGGAACAATAACAAAATAAGGAACAACAGGAGAGGCTGTGGAACAAAAGTGTGCACGTGTGTGAACAGGTGGACAACCTTATGACCCCGTGAGTCCCTCACTGTTCAATACGGCAGTCAATACCGGTTCCTGCCGAGCCCAGATGCTGGTGTTCCTGCCCCGGAGCCCAGATGCTGGTGTTCCTGCCCCCGGAGCCCAGATGCTGGTGTTCCTGCCCCACGGAGCCCAGATGCTGGTGTTCCTGCCCCGGAGCCCATTTGCTGGTGTTCCTGCCCCCGGAGCCCAGATGCTGGTGTTCCTGCCCCCGGAGCCCAGATGCTGGTGTTCCTGCCCCCGGAGCCCAGATGCTGGTGTTCCTGCCCCCGGAGCCCAGATGCTGGTGTTCCTGCCCCCGGAGCCCAGATGCTGGTGTTCCTGCCCCCGGAGCCCAGATGCTGGTGTTCCTGCCCCCGGAGCCCAGATGCTGGTGTTCCTGCCCCCGGAGCCTCCACACAAAGTCATTCGACGACACAAAATCTGGCAAACAAAACTCTTGTCATGGGATATTAAGCTTCATCCTTAATGCTTCCACTTTGTACTACGACCACACCATCCTCTCTGACCCCACACACACCTACCAGCACAATAACCTAAGCACAGCACACGAAAACACACGGTGATAAATCACTGACAGACCATGTGACTGAGTCAACAATGGCTTAATTAAGCGTCACAACTAAAACACTACACTGCTATACCATACCTACTCGATAGTGTAGGGTTGATGAAACAAGTTTTGGGTGACTTTGAGGAATAGGCTGGCTATATGTTTGGGAGTTGAGCGTTGGATTTGACAAAGATCTGTCAAGTACGGGTTAATAGGCCTACTGCAATGTTTCTTATGTTCTTTCATCCATGTAACCCAACTTGACACCCTGATATCCATCCATGTTGATGGGAAATGTTAGTGTAGTGCGTAGCATAAAAACAGTTATAAATCGATGGATTAGACACTGAATCTGCGTTGGTAAAATTTCTAGGACAATAACAATTGATTTTAGGCTTTATATACGACCCCTGAACTCAGAGACAGAGGGAGACTTCTTTGGAATGAAATTGTTAGGGCTTCTAGACACGATAATGTAGTAATAGTAAGGGATTTGACTGGACTATTTTGACTGAAGTACTTTGACAGGAAATTTAGAGTCCAAGAACTTCCTGAAATGATTTCAGGACTGCTTTTTGAAGCAGTTTGTAACAGAACTTACCAGAGGTATGGTAGAGGTAGTATGTCAGTGATGTCAGCTAGACCTGTATACCTTGTACATGTACTTGTAGAAATAAAGATTATTATTATTATTATTATTATTATTATTGTTAATTTTACTTTTATTATTTTGTAATATAACAGTCACTAGGGATATGGTAATCAAACAGGTTGACCGATTCAATCAAAATAAATCCCGGTGCCCTGATAAATTGGCTCTAACTAGAGTCGTTTTCCTGAACTAATCTACTGTACTTCCTACTCATTTCTGCAGTATTTCTGCAGTATTTTCTATGGTTCACAATCCTTGTCATGTCGTCAGAGACTACAGACGCCGTGCACAAAACATTTTTAACTCACGCAAGACATGATACCACCGAGAAAAGTTACATTGTCCTCTCTATAAATTCTATTGTCATTCACGTCTCAATATTTTTTACCAATTCCACATTCCAATTTTACCACTGCTTCCACCACAAAGACATCACCAGTAAGGGACACGAACAGGTTCAATCCTCTGCAGGGGCTTACGCAATCCCTAGCAACGATTGCAATCAATTATTCATGGGCGGAACACCCAGAGACCTTCAAGCAAGTATCTGAGAACACCAATACGGACTACCTGTATTTTACAATGAAAACTCCAACAATCGTTTAATTAATTACAGAGACGCAAGACTCATCACCAGGGAAAAGACACTCAGAGATGCAGGATCTTGGAATCACCACTCATCTGTATAACCAACTATTTCAATTAAAACGGCTTTTATCAACATAGCTGAATCTCTCGCCAGAAGCAACAGGCCTACTGGCCCATACTGGGCAGGTCTTTATCAAATCCAACCTCTTTCAGCCGTCAACTTCAACATTCCTCAACCTAAGCCTCCCTTTCCCCATATATACACACACCTCCCTTCCCCCATACATATACATACTCCCTTCCCCCGTATATACACACCTCCACTCTCCCAAGTTAGATCTGCGACTTCATAAAGCCCACTGTGTGGGCGAAACGTTGTCAATAAAGGATCACATTATACTGTATGACTCCATTTTCATCGTGTCGTTATCTGATACCATTTCTCGTCATCATAGGTCAGAGGATACCTGCAGTGTTGTTCCTAGAATCTTGCTCTAATTACGTACAATAATGTTGAAGTTTTGAAGCTGATCAGATTAAACCTTCACTTGTTTGCAGCGAAGTGAAAAGGAAAAGTAGGAGGAAAAAAAAAAATGAGAAAAATTTATGACAGCAACTCTAAGATCCCCCTTTGGGGATATTTAATTTTATTAAAAATCTGCATTAACGTTGATTTAAAAAAAAAATTCTTTTTATATAGTTCTTCCCAAGAGATTGTATTGAAAGTAAGCATAAAGCAAGAGTTGTTAAAGTGAGTTATTCCACTGGATGAAAGACTCGTTTGCATCAAAGGAATAAGAGAACGGTAATGATAGGGGACGCGACACAGTGAATCAGGGTCGTCAGTGCACTGACTAATAAGGAACTTTTTTTAATACCAAGTTTGTAAAATAAGAAAATAAGAAATAGTGTGAAGCGCCTTAAGATTATTTAGATAAATTGTGCGTATGAAGTGACAAATATATAGGTTTCAGGTAGAAATATCCCTCTTTATTTTCTGTTTATCTGTCTGTCTCTCTTTTATATATATATATATATATATATTTTTTTTAAAAAATATATAGTCTCATTGATGCCAGGACTTCCGACGGACTTCGTTATTGGTCCACCTCTATAAAAATCATGGTTATGATTATAACCATTAGTATATATTGTTAATGACAGAAGAAAATGAGTGAGCCAATATATAAAGGCAAAGAGAACAGGGACGGGTGAAAGAGGAATACTGGTAGTGAAAGTAGTAGTAGAAGCAGAAGTGGTAGTAGAAAGTAGTAGTAGAAGCAGAAGTGGTAGTAGAATGTAGGGGTAGTAGTTTTCTGCCAAAAGAGAATGAAAGGGGAGAGAAAGGAGGCAATAGTAGTAGTAATAATTGAAAAGGTAGAAACAGTAATAGTAATAAAGGAGTGGTAGTCGTAGTAGAAGTCTAAGGACAAGGACAACGAACACTGCAGGAGAGCCAAGGGCACACAAATGGTACAACCAAAAACACAGTGTGGAAGGAGAAAACTGAAGTACACACTGGGCAGAAGAAAGGAAAAACAAAGAAATAAGTAAAAAAGTAAAGGAGACGAGGTAGAGAGAGAAGAAAGGATCAGGTCAAGTCACAAGTGTTCTGAAGTTTTGAGCATTTGACAATGTAAAGAGAAAGTAAGGCATCCACAGAGACAAAGCCACGACTAAGATTCATACAAGGAAAGTTGTGTATAGAGGACGCTTCAACAAGACGGCTACTGTGAAGACTAGCAGTAGGTTAGACAGTTTTATCAGAGGACCAGTCAGTAGGATGACTGCGATCTCTAACATGACAGAAAAGAGCATTATTGGTGTCGGCAAGCCTAACATTGTTTTTGTGCTCTTTAAGTCTGTCAGAGGCCAGTTTCTCCAAAGTATTGAAGAGGACAAGAGGAGCAGAAAATAGAGTAGATAAGGTCTCTTCAGGAGAGGTAGACTAGATTCTGCAAGGAGAACTAGATTCCGGCAAAGTAAGTTTGATGTCAAAGGAACGAAAGTTTGAGATTTAAAAGATGAATATAGGAAGGCAGAGAACAGATTTGGAAAGGTGTTGAGAGTGGAACAGTCCCAGGCTATATGACCTGTAGTTCAACTAGAGTTGATAAATTCATGAATGGAGTTGCAATTGAGTGGACCGAACTGAGTAAGTGGAAATCTTCAGCATTTCTTGGGTAGAATTGAAAATTAGGTTGGGCAATTATTCTGTTAGTGGGATGGATTGTGAAGGACCTGCCTAGTATGGGCCAACAGGCCTGCTGCAGTGTTCCTCCTTTCTTATGTTCTTATTCGAGGGTCATCAGTTTCAGGGAGAGAGGTACGAACTAGATTACTGCGAAGGTACGAACTAGATTACTGACGAAAAGTAAGTTTGATGTCTAAGGAACGAAGAGAGGTGTTGAGATTACAAAGACTAGAAATATAGGGAAGGCAGAGGACAGATTTCACAGGAGTAGAGAATTTGGGATAGAAGAAAGTCCGTTTATCACGTGAGAAGGCAGAGTTTATGAAATCAGAAGGGTAGCCCAGACGAGAGAACGAACTGCGAGAGTGGAAATTTCAGTCAAGGAACTGAGGGTCACAAATGCGCAGAGCACCGAGAAAGAAATAAGAATTGTTTTGACAGAGGGAGCATGATAATTAAGTAATGAATATACATGCCACTGTGCATGGGGTTGCGATGAAGGGAAAAGGAAAAACCTGTAGCCGAGCGGTGGACATGAACATCAAGGAAAGGAAGCAAAGAGTTAGATTCCCATTCAGCTATAAACTTGATGGAAGGAACAAGATTGTTAGGGTATCGAGAAATTGTTGAAAAAGAATAGAACCATGGTGTCAAACAGCAAAGATGTTATCTACACAGCGGAGTCCAGAGGAAAAGTCGCACACCAATAGCAGGAAGGAGAGCAGTTTCCAAGTATTCCATATAAAGGTTAGCAAGAACAGGGAATAGAGAAAAGCCCATAGCAACATCGAAGGTTTGAGAATAAAATTTACCTTGAAAAGAAAAGGAGTTAGAGTCAACACAAAGGTGAATCAGATCAAGTAAGACATCTGTAGGTTTAGGGAGACGGAGTAATCCTTGATCGGCCTTCCTCTTAGAAAATTAAGAGCATCTTCAGGAGGACATTAGCGAAGAGGGACTCAACGTCAAGACAAAGCATCTTACATGTCGGGAGAGAGCGAACACGTTCGATGAAATCTTGAGTGACGAAGGTGAACAGAAAGGGAGTGAGAGTTTTGGCCAACCAAGAGACAAGAAAATAAGACAGAACCTCTGGAGTATATGATGGGGCGTAGGGTTATTTGTGTAAATTATGCCTTTTTGTTCTTTAATGCATGACAGTCTACACATGGTGTCTTGATTCATGAAGCATTTAATATTTGAAAAGGGATGATCTATGGGACGTTACTCTATTCTGTGTTTCCTAAATGCCCACTACTATTTACAAAAGCATATAAAGAGCTCAGTAACGATCAAAAGTTGCATCTTACGAGAGGCGAAAAATCTAATGTGTTTGTCATTTTAGATAAGACTGAGTATTCAGATAAAATGAACCATCTACTGAGTGATTTTGAAACGTATGAGTTGATCATTAAGAACCCACTTTGCCAGGTCAATTGCCACTTCAATGCCTTAAAAACGTTTTTGAAGGAAAATGGTGAATTAAACCTTGTTAGCCAAGTCGGAAACTCTACCGTATCTTTATGGACTAATCAAGACTCACAAACCAAGTAACCCAGTTAGTTCTATTAAAAATTCAGTAAGCTCGGTAGCATAACCTATCTACATGGTTAGTTAAACTCCTAACTACCATGGTCTGAAGGATTTCGGATGCACATATTAAAAAGAGTGTTGACCTTACAGAGAGGCTCCAAAACTTAAATGTTTCACATAACTTTACCGTCGTGGGTATTGATTACTCGTGTCCCTGATTCCCTGATTCGCTTACGCACCTTAAAGAGCAACCAGAAAACTTCCCGTGCCTAACCCACGAATATAATGATTGAACGTATTAAACTTTGTGTTTCGGTCTGCAAGTTTATACTTGAAGGTAAATACTATGCTCAAAAACAAGGCATGGACGTGGAAAATCCTCTAAATTCCTTACACAGCAATCTGTATATGGGATTCTTATAGACTAGATCCTTAAAGATATCCTCCCAAGTAAAGCTAGGTGGTTCAGATACGTGAACGATGTTCTTTGCCTTTGGTCTAGAGATCACAATATTGATGAGTTCCTACCTAGATTTAATGATCTAGTACCTTCCATTAGATTCACAACGGCGCATGAAATAGATATTAATGTACCTTTCCTAAATGTTTTAATCCATCGTACTGGCAGAAGATTCAAATTTACAGTTTATAGGAAGTCCACCAATGTGTCGTCATACATTCATTCCTATTCCAATCATAAATCTAAGGTTAAAAGGAATGTTTTCCTTACAATGTTTCTGAGACTTTTTGCGTATCTGCAGTCTGGAGTGTTTGGAAGACGAAATCAATAAGAAATTTAACATAACCACAAAACTGAGATATCCCATTGATTTTGTTAAGGACCTACTGTCAGCTAAGACTTTCTACAGGACTGAACCTAAGGAAATTCCTTCCACCAAAAAAATGTACCGGTTTGGCCATCCTGCATGAGGGACTAAAATAGTTCAATATAAATATTGTTTTAACAACAATGGGACAGTGAAACAGAGGTTGATTAAGAACACACGGTTTAATAGTGATGGTGGTGTTTACAAGATCCCATGCACTCTTTGCCCTCTTTAATATATTGGACAAACTGGTAAACCACTGGAAACCAGGGTAGGCAGATGCTCAGATCATTGTACCCAACAGTTCCGTCACGGAAAGAGGCATAACTGAATCCTCGTTCCTGAAACATGATAGGAATGCCTCGTATAATTCCAATTATGGGTTATACAAACTCGGCAACTATTTAGTGGAGACTATTGAGCACAGTCTTAAGCAAGAATGTTATGCAAATTCGCAGGATTGCTCATTATGCTACGGGGCCTCATGAGGATTTGATGACGTTAGACCGAGCATTCTCTGCACCTGTCCTGCACGTTTTGCCCACCGAGGAACGCGTCTTGCCCGGCGGTGTCGTCGTACATGTGATATTCCGGGAGGTTCAGCACACATTGGGGTGAGAGTATGTCTCTGTTGACTCAATTTCTTTGTTTCCTGGAGAGTATACTATAATATTTAACCAATATTAGTAAGTCCATTTAGGTACAGCTGCATAAGGGTACCTATTCATCAATTTCTGATTATTTCTATTCAATATGAATTCCCACAGGAATATGTATGTTCGCTGACCTGCCTCAACACATGATATGTGCTTTCTAAGTCCGATGTAATCTGCTAATCGAAAATTTGGGACCCTTACTGTGTACTGAGTTTATCTACTCCCAGAGCCCGGTCTTGGGCCAGGCTCGTCTGGTGCTTGCCTGGTCAACTATGCTGTTGGTGCTGGTGGTTCTTTGACCAACATATCCATCACAGCCTGGTTGATCTAGCACCTAACCTTCTGATATCTTCTGGTAAGATGTCTTTCGTGTCAAGCTTCACTGTTATATCTAGATTATTGACATGGTTTCATTGTTTGCTAAACCAAATCAAGCAGGTTTATTTCCCCTCTTTGTTTTAGTCACAAACTGTTTTCATAAAACGGTCCTATTCATCAGTTAAGGTTTTCTCAGACGTATAGTGCAACCTAACCTCTTTTTTCGTTATTTATATCAATGTGGGACAACTTAAAACCTTGAAAGTGACTCTGCAGGAAAGTCTCGACTTTTCAATGTAAACTACGTCTCTATTATTACAAAAATATCAATGTTTCCAGCACATGCAAGTAATCTCAACTCGTCCGTCTTGATTGTAGTATTACGATTCTTTGTGTAATAGATATTGAGAAACCCCCTCCTTAGTTTCTTCTTCTTCCTGCTCTTCTCTGCCTCACCACTTTCTCTGCTGCTTCTCTTATAACTCTCATCTAGTGAGCAAATATTTATTGAATTAAAGATTACACATTTTATAAAATTTTGTTTTCCTATATAAGAATTGTAGAGGCTATTACTAGAGATAACACGAGTCAACTCTACGCTGACCAGCAATCAATAGAGGTTTCTGAATATTGATAAAATTTCATCAACAGTCATAAACCCAGCTCCTCGGAACTGAGCTAAAACTATTTCTGAGTGCCTGAGTATCTTACTGGTGTCCAGTGGCAGTAAAGACTTATTGCATGCCGTGGGAACATCGTCCTCCTTCACGGTCCTGGTGATGTTACTGCCTGCAATAATTTGAACACTTTCATCAATGAAAGTTTCGTTGAGCTTAACTCTCATCACGGACCGAAAAAACAAAATCAGTGTTAAAATTCAAACATTAAAAATAATATAACTCTGTATGAGAAAGAATATTAGCCAGGTTTTCATGCACTTCCTAGCTAATATTTCATGCATTCTAGCTAATATTTCATGCATTTTAGCAAATATTTCATGCATTTCCTAGCTAATATTTCATGGTAAATGAACCCTCAAACAGGTCACAGGTAAGCTTTTGTAAATAAACTTACAATTTGGTTCCTAAAATATGTATAACATGACCAGCCATCATGTTCGTAACAGAACACAAGAACAACTAATAAATATAGTAAGATATGTTTCACAATCCAAGAACTTTATCAAGTCAATACAAACAACACAGTGACAGAGGATATGGAAAGGGACTTAGGTGACGCACAGAAGTAACAGCATAAACACTGCACAATCAGTCACAATCAGTCCGATTTTGAGATTGTCTGAATTAGGCTTAATTTGGGCGTCAAATGAGTGCAAATGTGTGTGTAGGCTTTAGCCATATAATTTTTTTAGTGTTGTCAGTAATCCTTCATTACGTCGCAGTTTTATGATGTAATTGTGGTGGCAACAAACTTCAATAGTTCAAAATCATATAATCAATTACATTTAGCTTCAGCTGTGTTTACTATTTGATTAATGTCTGGCAGAGCGGTAATGTCAGGAGTTTATTACGTCCTTCATAATGGCTCACTAGTTATCTTCTTGGTGAAAGGGAAAAATATTGGAAATCTCAAGAAGGCCACACTCAAGTGAGCCGATGTTTGCTTGCAGGCCGCATGTTGCATGCATGTTGCATAGCATGTTGCATACATGTTGCATACATGTTGCATGCATGTTGCCCGCAAATTGGTCAAACTAATATAGAACATGGACTCAATTTTATAGATATCATAACTGTAATTTACTTTACGGCAACTTATGGAATACTGATGGTTGGTTTGTTGGGTTAAAAACTCGACTGCTGGAGTTCCCCCTCCCTCCCAGTGTCAGCAATGCTGGTTATTGTTGTGGACCTCCTTGTATTACTGTCCACGAGTAGGGTGTGCATGATATCTCTGAGACTACACCGCTTGTTATTCTCTCTACTGCTGTGACTGCAGATGTTGCAATGCTTGTATTAGCTGTGCCAATGCATTGTCGATATAAAATTTGCATTGGTTTGCATACATATTTCCGCTTTGTTTGTGCATTGCTTATAATACAGTACCTTGCAGGATCCTATTTAGTTAATTCTACTGTTATATGTAAACAATTTACCACAATTTAAATATGCAAATGCATTAATTATTTCTCAGTTCAAGTAGACTGATGTCGGAATGATCACCTGTTTATGTACTTGCTTTAGACTGATCACCTGTTTATGTACTTGCTTTAGACTGATCACCTGTTTATGTACTTGCTTTAGACTGATCACCTGTTTATGTACTTGCTTTAGACTGATCTCACCTGTTTATGTACTTGCTTTAGACTGATCTCACCTGTTTATGTACTTGCTTTAGACTGATCTCACCTGTTTATGTACTTGCTTTAGACTGATGTCACCTGTTTATGCTGCTTTAGATTGATCTACTGTTATATGTAACTTCATTTAATATCTCACCTGTATTATTTCTCGCTTGTAGACTGAGTCTCACCTGTTTATGTACTTGCTTTAGACTGATCTCACCTGTTTATGTACTTGCTTTAGACTGATCACCTGTTTATGTACTTGCTTTAGACTGATCACCTGTTTATTACTTGTTTAGACTGATCTTACCTCTTTATTAATTACACTTGGTTAGGGATTAGTGTTTAATTTACTTGCACTTCAGAGTAATGAATGATTATCTGGAAAACCTGTTATTTTATTTGTTTTTGAGTAATCAGAGTAATTCATTTAATTTACCTGCTGTCTGCGTCATTAGCTTGGAACAATATATTCATGTTGTTGTAAAGTATAGAAAGTTTTATGTGCCATTTAACTGAGACAATCATTAGTAGATTGTACACGTGCAACTCTTACATATTTCATATATTAAATAATTTTTGTGCTCAGTATCATCCTTATCTCTTGAGTCTAGAACTTGATCTTGACTTGTTCACCAAGAACAACGTTTTATGACCCGTACAAGTTTATCGTATGTTTAAATATGATGTAAATTTTAAATATTAATGTGTTAAAACTGAGATTTTTTTGATAAAACTCGTGTTACTTCCAACATATCACCTACTGATAGGAACTGTGACACGAACTCATGTGCCCGTATGAATCCAGAGACGGGGTACCTACTGGACATACAATATCGTGACTGGAACAATACACAAATAACCCGCACATGGGAGAGAGGAGCTTACCACGACGTTTCGGTCCGACTTGGACCATTTACAAAGTCACACTAACAGGAAGGAGAGAAGGAGCCAGTATATATAGGCAAGCTGGAAGGGACGGGACAAGAGAGGTAGGAGGAATGGTAGAGATAAGGCAAGTAGTACAAGTAGAAATGGTACTGTGAAATAGGGAGAGGTAGATGGGACAAAGAAAAAAAAAGGAGGCATCAGAGAAGGCAGGAGATAAAGGTAGCAGGGAAGGAAGCAGTTGTAGTGGAGTTAGTCAAAGGCCATGAAAGAGGAGCACTGCGGGAGAGATAAGAGCACACAGGGAATGGAGAGAGTAAAGGATGAAGCACCCAAGGCAGAAGAAAGAAAACCCAAAACAAGAAGGAAAAAGGAAAGAAGAGGTAGAAAAAGGAGAAAAAAGAATCAGGTTAAGTCAGGTGTATTCGGAAGTTTGGAGGGAAGGGCGCACACCAATAGTAGGAAGGAGAACAGTTTCAAAGTATTCCATATAAAGGTTAACAAGAACAGTGGATAGAGGAGAGCCCATAGCGAAACCGAAGGTTTAAGAATAAAGTTTATCTGTGAAGGAAAAGGAATTTGAGTCCACACAAAGGCGAAAAAGATCATGAAAGACATCAGCAGTTATAGGGAGATGAAATAACTTTTCATTAGTCTTCTCTCTAAGAAAATTATGAACATCATCAAGAGGGACATTGGTGAAGAGGGACTTCAACGTCAAGACTAAGCATCTTACAGGTCGGGAGAGGATGAACACGTTCGATGAAGTCTTGAGAATGACTAAGGTGAGCAGAAAGTCGAAAGATGATTGGCCAGTCAGAAGCAAGAGAATAAAGACAGAACCTCTAGAGTATAGATGGGGCGAAGGAATATCAGATTTATGAGTTTAGAAAGACCATAGAAATAAGGAGTGGGACAATACACAAACGTTTAACAGGTCAAAGCAAGAACAGAGGTCGGAGAGCCCTTAGTTGTTGTTGTCTTGATGCATCAGGGTAACGAGGAGTGTAGAGAAGGAGGAGTGAGTCAGAGAGCAAGACATCAATCAGCTTTACAGAGATAATCCTCGCGATCAAGGATAACTACCGAATTACCTTTGTCAGAAGAGAGACAATGTTAGTATTAAATTTAAGAGAGAAAGGGTCAAGTTGATAACGGCAAGGAAGGTGGTTCTTAGACAACAGACTATCAAGAGCGGGAAGGAGAACGCCACGAAAAGTGAAGAGATCAAGAAGATTACGAGAGTGAGATTAACTAAAGGCATCAAAAGAGGTAATCAGGTCAATGCCACCGCGAGGGGCAGGTGAAGTGGCAAAGGAAAGACCAAAACCAAGAAGTTCGAGCTATGCTGGGAGAGTGTGACAGAAGACAGATAAGTAACACAGTCAGTAAGGGAGAATTTTGACTAAAGGCTATCTAAGATAAGACGTTGAAGTTTATTCCGTAGTTTAGAAGAATGAATTTGTGGATTAAGGCGAGCAGTGTTAAAAGCATTGGTATTGTGAAGGTTACAGAGATTTTGTGGGAGAGAAGAAAAGAAAGCACGTTGACGTGACGACTTAGTAGAAAGGAGGAGCTTGTTGAATTAAGAGACGTACATGATCAGGAAAGAAAGTGCCCAAGGAGTTGGTTTAAGGAAATGGGAGAAGGAAGGGGGCAACACATCTTCAGCACGACAGTCACGTAGAAAGTGAAGCTGATTCTTACGACTCCTGGAAACAATAAGAGCAGCCTCATAAGAACGAAAGAGCGATTTAAAAGGAAGAACATAAAAAAACAATTGGAAAAAATAAGACTCTTACCTCCTGGTCCATAAAGAACAGAAAGGCACAATACCATGACTGAAGCAGTAAACAAATAACCCACACATAGGAGAGAGGAACTTACGACGACGTTTCGGTCCGACTTGGACCATTTACAAAGTCACACTAACAGAAAGGAGAGAAGAAGCCAGTATATATAGGCAAGCTGGCAGGGAGGGAACAAGAGAGGAAGGAGTAGTGGTAGAGGAAAGGCAGGTAGTGGAAGTAGAAGTGGTAGTGTGAAGTAGGAAGAGAGAAGATGGTGGGACAAACAAAAAAAAAAAGAGGCAAAAGAGAAGGTAGGAGCCAAAGGAAGAAGGGACCTAGAAACGTGGGATTTTCTGACACAAACCCAGCATGGAGGGAAGACTAGTCTTGGAGTTCTAGGACAATGAAACGGAAGTCAAGCAAGAAAGACAAGGATGGGTAGACTGGATATTCTTGGAACGATGGAAAACATTTGACACCATACCCCGCCAGAGATTGATTCACAAATCAGAGGAATATACAGTGATACAAATAAAGTCTTACAGTGAATCAAGGAATACTTAACGAACAGAAAACAGAGGGTTATGGTAGGGGGCAGATGTTCCAGGAAGGGAAAGAGTAACAAGTGGGCGTTTCCCTTGGAACAGTTATGGGACTTAACTATTCTTAAAATACGGATGTGATCTGAAAGATAGTATTAACTCATGTTTCATTGTTTCCTGATATTTAAAACTACTGAAAAGAATACAGAGGGAAGAGGATGAAGACAAGCTACAGGTAGACTTGGACAAATTGCAACAATGCTCAGACGAGGGATTACTAGAATACAACTGAAGCAATCACAAATATCATGGAAATTTGGTCGAGAGAGGGACCAGACAAGAAAATCAGCTTCAGAAAATAGAAACTATAAATATTGATCAAGGACAAGAATTTTTGCAGTGAATATTACATGCAACATATTGCTTGAGGTACACATAAATTACATAACTTCTGCAGCATATAATAGGATAATTAACCTAAGAAATGTGTGAAATATGCAGCAGAAACACGTGTCACTTCCTCCCCAACTCTCTGATCAAGCATGTACAAAAACAAGTAAAGATCCAGAGATGGTCCCAGAGCAGAGGGGACTAAATTATGAAGACACTGAAAGAGAGCCGAACGCTGACCACTCTGATAGAAAGAATATTATGGCTTTGATAGATCGGTTAGGAACAGACTTCTTGAAATGCAATGCACTGGGAGAGGAGGTAATGATGGAAGCTAAGACACAGACGAACCATAGGAAAATAAGGAAATACTTTTGCATCTCAGAGAGGTAAATAAATGGAATGAGCTAAATGAGGAAGTGGTAATGGAAACTCATTACAGTTTCAAGAGTATGTTACGTCCACGAGGCCAGGAACTAATAATGCCGCCGATTGTAGCTGTAGGGGCTGGGCCAGGAGCTGAGACTCGGCACATGAAAACATATACATGCAAATACACACACACACACACATGAGAGACGCGCACACGCGCGCGCTTCTAATCTGACGCCTCCGAAAGGGGGCGATGCTAATTACATAATTGTTCATATTACTACTGGTAGGGCGAGGGGAAAACAGTGGAGTAAGGGGAGAGAGGGGCATACTAGGTGGGAGAGTGATATACGCTGGAGGACGACCACTGGAGCCTCAGGTAGCCTTTTCTACCCTCCAGGGCTACTAAATATATGTCTCTTGAATTAGTAATTTAATATTATTTTTATATATATATATATATATATATATATATATATATATATAAAATACAGTCGCAAACAGACGATCTTAATGCAGAGCAAACCACACGTCAGGAGGTATGCAGTGCTGCTATCTTGCAACACTGCATAGCTCTTGACGATGCACAAAGAGTGCAAAAGACCTTGAGCTAAAGATGTTCAACTGCCTCCCAAGCATACATCAGGGGGATTACCAACAAACCCCTGGCTGTCTTCAAGCAGGCACTGGACAGGCACCTAAAGTCGGTACCTAACCATCCAAGCTGTGGTTCGTACGTTGGACTGCGTGCGACCAGCAGTAACAGCCTGGTTGATCAGGCTCTGATCCAACATGAGGTCTGGTCAGAGACCGGGCTGCAGGGGCGTTGACCCCTGGAACTCTCTCCAGTATATATATATATATATATATATATATATATATATATATATATATATATATATATATATATATATATATCCATCATTCACTTCATCACTGTCTTGCCAGAGACATGTTTACACTACAGTTATAAAACTGCAACATTAACACCCTCCTTCAGAGTGCAGACACTGTACTTCCCATCTCCAGGACTCAAGTCCGGCCTGCCGGTTTCCCTGAATCCCTTCGTAAATGTTACTTTGCCACACTCCAACAGAACGTCAAGTCCTAAAAACCATTTGTCTCCATTCGCTCCTATCTAACATGCTCACGCATGCTTGCTGGAAGTCCAAGCCCCTCGCTCACAAAACCGCCTTTACCCCCTCCCTCCAACCTTTCCTAGGCCGACCCCTACCCCGCTTTCCCTCCACTACAGATTTATACACTCTCGTAGTCATTCTATTTCGTTCCATCCTCTCTACATGTCCCAACCTCCTCAACAACCCCTCCTCAGTCTCCTGAGTCTGAGGGACTGATTACCTCATTATCCTCATCTTTCACTATTCTTTGTATTGAACTGTAGAAGCCACATTTCCTCAATAAAAATTCCAAAAATGCTGCACAAATGTCTTATTTTTCAACTTGTTTTTTTAAACCATTACATCACAAACATCCCAGTTAATGTTTCTTAACTTTTCTATCTGAAGACGTAGTCATAATTTACCACTGCGTGTGTCTATCATTGAGCTTATTAAACTTTGCATTTTTTATGTAAAGTTTGTGTTTGATGGTCAGTTTATCGCTCAAAAACTTGGTATGGCCATGGGAAATTCTCTTTCACCAGTCCTTAGTAATTTTAACTACTGAAACCATTTCTTCCTGATAAGTCTAAATAAAAGAGTATTGAAGGTGATGTCCTAAGCATAATGCCTAAGAAAATAACTTTAAAGAAGTTCCTACTTTAGTTAGTTTAGTCCCGTCAGTTCAAGTTAATGGTGAGTTTGATCAAAGCAACTCATTGCTATTTACAGATAGATTATGAACCAAGAATTGAAATTCAAAAAATATAGCCAACTAATGAATATCTCTTCTTACTTACACTATTATTCATCACAAAGACAGGGTTGTATGTTCTTTGTTCTCATTCATGTTCTTGAGAGCTTTTATTTTGCAGCCCAGAGTTCGTAGAAGAAATAATGGAGATGTATGAACCAGCATATGATCTAAAATATTCAAGATGTTATATTGACAAATCTTTAGAATATGTTAGCAACACATTTTACAACCAAGAATAGAACAAGAAACCATATTCGACCTTGAATGTGTTAGTTCTGCCATATCATGAACACTTTCTTGACATTCTTTCTCTATTTAAAACATTTTAAATCAAGATGGATATTAAAATCTTGAAATAAAAACTGTTGATTAAGAATTCCCCCACAAAGATAATGACCGTCTTCAAGAGTCCGTATAGAAAATTCAATAAATTATATTTTTTGGCAAATTGGAAAATATCTTTAATTAAGGTTATAGGAACATAAATTCTGCTTTAGAGCTGATAAAGAGTCTAATGATCTGTTTATTCATGCTGAGAGAATTTATCTACGTCATTTGTTTTCAAAAGTCTGCGAAAGTTGTAGCAAGCAAGTCAGTGGTAGGAAAAAAAACCCAGAATAGAATCAAGCTTAATAAAAAAATTAGTAATGATTATGATTTGAATACAAGTCCAAGATTTTATAAATTATATTTATTCATAATGCATAAAATATGCGAGAATTATAAGCTACTTTGACAAATTTACCTTTACATGACATGTCAGTCTTCAATTTTACCTGAGATATAACAAGACTGAAAATTTTTGAACAATGGAAATGTAGCCCACACGACCTTATATACGGTATATGTCATCTTGGGGTATGCAGTGCCAAATGGAAATCACATCTGGTTAAGAATATTGAATAAAAAACTGGAAAAAGGGCAAAGGTTTACAACGAAACTAGTCCCAGAGCTAATGGGCATGTCCTACGAGGAGAAGTTAAGGGAAATCGACCTGACGACATTGGAGGACAAGAGAGTTAGGGGGGATATGATAACGACATATACAATATTGAGAGGAATCGACAAGGTGTGCAGAGACAGGATGTTCCAGAAATGGGACACAGCAACAAGGGGTCACAGTTGGAAGCTGAAGACTCAGATGAATCACAGGGATGTTAGGAAGTATTTCTTCAGTCACTGAGTTGTCAGGAAGTGGAATAGTCTGGGAAGTGATGTAGTGGAGGCAGGATCCATACATAGCTTTAAGAAGAGGTATGATAAAGCTCATGGAGCAGGAAGAGTGACCTAGTAGCGACCAGTAAAGAGGCGGGGCCAGGAGATGTGACTCGACCCCTGCAAGCACAACTAGGTTAGTACACACACACAACTAGCGAAGAGGCGGGGCCAGGAGCTGTGATTCGACCCCTGCAACCATATATAGGTGAGTACACACGCACACAAAATCACATACGGCATATGTCAGTGCCCATCTTGGTGTATGTGGCGCCAGTATGGAACACACATCTGGTTAAGCATGTAAAGAAACCGGAAAAAATGCGAAGGTTTGTACCGAAATTAGTCCCAGAGCTGAGGAGTGTGATCTATGTGGAGAAGCTAGAGGAACTAAACCTGATAACACTAGCGGACAGAAGCAATAGAGGGGACATGATTAAGACTCACAAAATACTCAGAGGAATTGACAGGGTGGACAGGACGAGTCTGTTTGAGAGACGAGTCTCAAATATAAGAGGTCATAGCTGGAAAGTAAAAACAAGCTGAGTCACAGGGATGTCAGGAAGTACTTATTTAGCATTATAAGTGGTAAAGGCAGCTTTAATAATAGTATGATAGGGTCGCGCCATCAGAAGCGTGAAACCAGTGGCGGCCACCAAAGACAGGGCCAGGAGCGAAGACTCGACCCCTGCAACCAATGTTACGTGAATGCAATTAGGTGAACACACACACACACACACAATAAAAAAAATTATACTCTTTCCTTGGGTCACCCTGTATCGCTGGGAGACAACTGATGTGTGGTTCATTGCAACTTACCTCTGGTATATGGAGTATCTCGCTTTGAAAGGTCTGAGAATACTGTAGATGTACTGTGTCATGAAAGCTTCTGGGGATGAGACACTAGCGTCACTAATGCTTCCACTGGTATATCCAAGTCACAGTTGTGCTACTGTAAGCTCATGGCTCTGGCTCTAATCTAGGACCCTGACTTCCGTGCAGCCGATCACAGGGAGCTAAGGGATTATCTCGGAAGAGTAGATTGGTGTAACCTGACGAGAGATTGTTTTGTGGAGACATTTTTCCAAGTGTTTTACAAACTGCCCAAGCTATATATGTTCCAAACAGGAAATTAGAGCTACAGAAAGTGACCTAAAGAGATAAACAATAGTTTAAAACATCTTAAAGATTATAAGAGAGAGATTTATAAGTGAATGAAAAGACTAACACGTAAGGAACCAAGATATTCACCCCAAATTGTTTCTTTCAGTATATACGGGTAAAATTAGGGAAGAGATTGGCTCACTAAAATTACTGAAGTCAGTTCGCCGTCAGTAACAAATGTGTACAATCTACATCACGTTCTTCCTTTATTTTTATGCAGAAACTTACTAGCGAATTTGTAGTAATAAATAATTTTATACGTTAGAACGAAAATACGTTAAGGAAGTTCAAAGTAACCAGTGACATGGTTCTCGGATAAACAGATATATTAAAACCAAACCACACAACGGGTGGGATTCGAAGCCTTCCTCTCGGGGTTTCTTCGCAATCTCCTCATTACGATGAACTGCTCTCAAAGATTATAAAGGAGTGTAAGGAGGAACTTAGCAAACCATTAGCTAGTCATTTCAACAGATCACTACACACGGGTATTGTAGGTATAAGTTGAAACTAGCAAAAGTGATACCTATCCACATGGCAAGAGATAGGTCTTTAGCCTGGAATTATAAACCAATTAACCTTATCTTCATTGTATGAAAATTGAAGAAATAAAAAATTGTAGATGCAATTTGGAGACACCTTGAAAGATGTAAATTGATGACCAAGTCTCAGCAAAGTGTCGTTCTTTTCTTACGAATTTATTAACTTTTTTCGCTTTGGTATATGGGCTGACAGATCATAATAATGAGTACTTTTATTGTGTTAATGGACTTTGAAAGAGTTTCACGCAGAAGACTGTTCAAGAAAGTGGTGACATATATAATAGGATCGAGACGTGATTTACCGATAGGCAACAGGTAGTTTGCATAAAAGTGGAGAAATCAGAGCAAGGATGTGTCACGAGTGGCGTTCCGCAGGGGTAAATATTGGGCCCTTTGTTATTCACTATATTATACACAAAAAAGACTGATTACGGAATAAACAGCGTTATAGGGAAATTTGCCGATGACACTAATATAGGCCGTCATATAAATTCTGATGAGAACTCTAGAGCGCTACAGAAATAAGTTGATGTAATGGTCAGAGAGGTAGCAAACGCAGTTCAGTTTGGACAAAGTAAAGTTCTAATCCCGGGAAAAGAAAGTAACCATACCTCTAATAGAGTGAATGAGGTAGATCTTAATCATTTGGAATGCGATAAAGATTTAGGAATTCTTGTTAGCAGTATTCTAAAGCCATGGCGACAGTGCATAAATATTCGTAATAAAGCTAATAGAATTCCTGGCTTCATAACATTTGGGTTGGGCAAATATCCTGTTAGTGGGATGGATTGTGAAAGACCTGCCTAGTATGGGCCAACAGGCCTGCTGCAGTGTTCCTCCTTTCTTATGTTCTTAAATAGGAGTCCTGAGGTTATAATTTAACAATATATTTGGTAAGGCCTCAATTATGATCTCCATATTATAGAATGGGCAAAAATGTACAGGAAAATATTCAGAGAAGTATCATATCAGGAGAGATATGACTGAAGTGTACAAATGGAAGACAGGAGTGAATAAAGATGATATAAATAACATGATGAAATTATCTAGTCATGACAGGACTCGAAGCACTGGGTTCAAATTAGAAAAAAATAGATTTAGAAAGAATATACTCGTAGGAAGACAGTGGTTTGAGAACAGAGTTGTCTCAGTAATGTTATATAATATCGACATGATGTTGAAGAGTAATACACATGTATAACACCTGGGTATCTTTATTCTGAAGACGTTTCGCCAACCTGTAGCTTTATTAACTCAACACAGATTTTACATTAAGGGACAATATTACTTACAAATTTGTCGGTATTTTGTACCGACAAATTGATTAATAAGACACATTTGCAACAC